>JAQIWG010000809.1:0-29106 GCA_034695025.1 Chamaedrilus cognettii
CCCCATACGCCCCCTCGGCTGATTGAGCAGGGCACCGATGGCCGAGTGAGCCCCCCCACCCGCCGGCCCCCCTGCACCCCCCGGGGGGAAGCGCTGCATCGACTGCTGGTAGAGAACAAGTTGCTGCTGCTGCTGCTGCTGCTGCAGAGCCAAGGTGTTCATGGCTGCTGCCGCAGGCTGAGACCCAGTCCCCTGCAGCGAATGAGACACAAGGGTGGCAGTGTACTGGGGAGCCCCCCCAGGGTGAGACACAAGGGTAGCAGTGGGCTGGGAAGCCCCCCCAGGGGTCCGAGGCTCAACAAGGTTGCCAGAAATGTCCGCGCTCACTGCTGCTGGAGACACACTGGTCGCTAGGGCCGACTGAGTGGTCGCTAGGGCTGACTGAGTCGTTGCTAGCGGTCGCACCGTGGTTGCTAGAGGCAAAGAGGCAGTTGCTAGAGCAGATGCAGTGGTTGGTAGGGGTGATGCAGTGGTTGGTAGGGGTGATGCAGTGGTTGCTAGGGGTGATGAGGTGGTTGCTAGGGATGATGCAGTGATTGCTATGGGAGATGCAGTGGTTGCTAAGGATGATTCAGTGGTTGCTAGGGTTGCCTGCTCGGTGGATCGAGGGAAGGGGTCGGACCCAGCGCCGGGCGGGCGCTTCGATTGATCGCAGAGTAGCTGGACTCCGCCCACATCAGGCCTGAGGGGCGGGGCCAGTCTGAGGGGCGGGGCTAGTCGGACCTGACCCGGGTCACTGGTGACAAGTAGCTCGGCACCCTGCAGTGTGGGTCGAGGGGTCACGGGGGTCATAAGGGCATGTGGGGCCTGGCGGGGGCCACTGGCTGAGGGCTGTGAAGCCGTGGCCCACTGAAGGGCATGACTTAGGGGGGGTGCAGAGTAGGCTGGGGGCGGGGGCCCAACCTCCCCCTGCAGCATGGCATTTAGCCTCGCTGGCATCCTCTCCTCCCCCACAGCACGCAATCGCTGCATTACAACCCCCCTCGGTTGCATTACTGACATCAGACCGTCCCCCCGCGCGTGCACGTTGGGAGGGTGCCCATCCCCCCGGGCCACGCTCACCCCCCCTACATTCTGCTGAAACTGCATCATACGCTGCTGCTGCTGCTGAGGCAGCATGTACTGCTGCAGGTACTGTTGCTGCTGCTGCTGCGTGGCCATGTGCTGTGCGTGCTGCTGCTGCTGCATGCTCGCGTGTCTCATACGCTCCTGCATCATGTACCTTTGCTGCATCTGCTGCTGCTGTATCATCTGCTGCTGATGTTGCTGCTGCATCTGTTGCTGCTGCATGAGGTGCTGCGTGTGCTGTTGCTGCTGCAGCAGGGCCAGTTGGCCAGGCTCTGGCTGTGACTCAGAGCTCCAGCTCAAAGAGGCCACGCCCACATCTGCAGTCTGCGTCCGATCAGGCTCATGCTTTCTCCTTGGCTCCGCCTCCGCATGCTGTCCCTGCATCTCCGTGTGTGAGCTTTGTCCGACAGGCTGGGGAAGCGCCTCTATTTGATTGACAGGCAATACAGAGGGAAGGGCTTGTACTTGACTGACAGGCTGAGGAGGGTCTTCTGTTTGATTGACAAACACCGGAGAGGAAGGAGCTTCTGTCTGATTGACAGGTAAGGGAGAAGCTTCCGTTTGATTGACAGGTAGGGAAGAAGCTTCTGCTTGATTGACAGGCAGTGAAGAAGCTTCTACTTCTCTGACGGGCAGAGGAGGAGCCTCAGTTTGCTTGATAGGCAGGGGAGGAGCTTCTAATTGATTGACAGTCATGGGAGGAGCTTCTGTTTGATTGACCGGTAGTGAAGAAGCTTCTACTTCCCTGACAGGCAAAGGAGGAGCTTCTGCTTGATTGACAGGCAATGAATAGGAAGGATCCTCTATCCGATTGACAGTCATGGGAGGAGCTTCTGTTTGATTGTCAGGCAGGGAAGACATCTCTGTTTGATTGATAGACAGGGAAAGAGCTTCTGTTTGATCAACTGGTAGGAGAGGACCTTCTGATTGATTTTCAGGCAGGAGAGGAGCTTCTGATTGATTGACAGGCAGGAGAGGAGCTTCTGATTGATTGACAGGCAGGAGAGGAGCCTCTGTTTGATTGACAGGCATGGGAGGAGTTTCTGATTGATTGACAGGCAGGGGAGGAGCCTCGGCTGGATTGATAGGCCGGGGAGGAGCTTCTGTTTGATTGACAGGCAGGGGAGGAGCTGCAATCCGTGCTCCATCCCATGGCATCATCAAGGCTGCCTTCGACACGGGGGCTTCAGAACTAGCTCCGTCCACAGAACTAACTAAATCTACAATGCTAGCTACACCCACAATGCTAGTTCCGCCCACAGCACTAACTTCACCCACATTGCTAGCTCCGCCCACTGATTCACCCGACAGATCCACCCCAAGAGGGTTAGTGTGGGAGGGGTCGCCCCCCCCTTGCTCCTCATGCTCATCCCCCGTGCCGTCCAGTTGACAGACCCTCCACACGTCGTCATCAGACGACTCGTCGACATAGCCGTCCAGCTGTGTGCACACCCTGTCACCCTCACTGGCACCGTCTCGATGCCCCTCATCCCCTCCGGACCCTTGAACCTCTGACCCTTGAACCTCTGACCCTTGATCCTCTGACCCTTGAACCTCTGATCCCTGACCCTCTGACCCTTTAACCTCTGATACCTGAACCTCTGACCCCTGAACCTCTGACCCTTGAACCTCTGTCCCTTGAACCTGTGATCCAATCCCCTTTGAACTCATCACCTCTAAACCTCTCAACCCTGACCCTATAAGCTCGAGTGGTTTGTCAGCTGTCTCTACATCAGCCACTGCAGCAGCAGTTCTCTCCGGTATCTCAGCCCCATGTTCTGCCTCCTGCTGCGCCCCCTGCTCCACCCCCTGCTGCACCCCCTGCTGCACCTCCTCTGCTCCCCCAGCCCCCTCAGCTCTAGGGCTCAGTGATTCAAAAGGTCCCCCCTCAGCAGTATCCATTATCTGACACTCTACTGCAGTTACTGTAGCTGCTGTTGCCGTGCCCCCCACTGCCTTAGCCTCGCCCTCCGGTACTGACACCTCCCCCACACACACTGACCCATGCCGTACTCCACTCCCCCCTGTTTGAGGGGGGGTGAGCCCTGCCTCCACCGGACCCTCCCCCCACAGCGCAGCAGCACGTACCTCAACACCAGGTTGCACCAAGCCACTCAATGCAACATCAGACATGCCTGATTGGCTCTCTACAGCAGCCGACATGCCTGATTGGCTGTCTACAGCAGCGGACACGCCTGATTGGCTCTCTACAGCAGATGACACGCCTGATTGGCGCTCTACAGCAGCCGACACGCCTGATTGACTCTCTACAGCAGCCGAAACGCCTGATTGGCTCTCTACAACAGCCGACATGCCTGATTGGCTTTCTACAGCAGCCGACAAGCCTAATTGGCTCTCTACATCAGCCGACACCCCTGATTGGCTATCTACAGAAACCGACACACCTGACTGGCTCTTAACAGCAGCCGACACGCATGATTGGCTCTCTGCAGCAGTCGACATGCCTGATTGGCTCTCTAGAGCAGCCAGCACGCCTGATTGGCTCTCTACAGCAGCCGACAAGTCTGATTGGCTCTCTACAGCCGCCGACATGCCTGATTGGCTATCTACAGCAGCCGACACACCTGATTTTCTCTTTACAGGAGCCGACACGCCTGATTGGCTCTCTACAGCAGCCGACACGCCTGATTGGCTAACTACAGCAGCCGACACGCCTGACTGGCTAACTACAGCAGCCGACATACCGGACTGGCTCTCTACTGTGTCCGACACATGAGATTGGCTTGTCACAGACTCGGCATCAGTGCCACTCTGCGCCACTGCTGATTGGTCAACAGTGAAAGCATCCACAGACTTGCTAGTGGCTATGAAAGTTGCTGATGGGCTGGCACTCACAGACGCTGCTGCCTGGCTAGCACTCAAAGAAGCAGCCGATTGGCTAGCACCCACAGAAGCAGCCGATTGGCTAGCACCCACAGACGCTGCTGCTGATTGGCTAGCACCCACAGATGCTGCTGCTGATTGGCTAGCACTCACGGACGCTGCTGGTGATTGGATGATTCCCGATAACTTCTTGCGCTGACTAAACTCCAGAAATTTAGACTGAAAGTCTGTAACTATGAGAACTTTTGAGGAATCCACCTGACCCTGCCCCCCCGGCCCCCCTTGTGCCTGCCCCCCTGGCCCCCCTTGTGCAGCCCCAGCGTCCTGCCCAGCGTGGCAGGGTTCAGCCGCAGTGCTTGGCTGGAGGAGTGGAGGGATGGAGCCCTGAGGTCGCTCCAACAGCTGCTCTGATCCGCCGCTCTCACGCGCGGCACACTCGCTGTGTGCCCCCTCTCCCACCACATGACCCACACCCACTGCTCTCTGCTGCAGATGCTGCTGCATGGGCTCAGCAGCATGCTGACTGCGTGGCGTAGCAGAGCCCTGCTCGGCCTCAGCGCATGCTTCATTGCTGCTGACAGCAAGGTCTGCAGCACACTTGTCAATACTGGCACCCGAGGCAGCAGGGATGCCTGGCTCCAGCTGGCCCACCATGCCAGGCCCTAGCTGGTCCGCAATGACTGGCCCCAGCTGGCCCACCGTTCTTGGCCCTACTTGGCCCACAGTGGCTACAATGCCAAGGTGAACGTCAAATATGGTTTTGTCGTGTTGCTCAGTGAGTGCGCAGTCAAGGTCAGGGTCGGCGTACTCCAACAGGTTGAAGCCGTCCTCTGCCGTCCCTGAAACCATGCACGCCACAGAGGAGCTTACACCTCGGTCAGTGCTAGTAAACAAAGCTTACACTAGGGGTGTGTAAAGTAAACAAGTGCTTGGCTCAGCAAAATCTTGCTGGTCAACGAAAAGGCGAAAAAAGTCTGTGCAGTTGAGTATACCAATCACCCCTATCTCACGCTGATTGTATTTTCGCTTTTTCACTGACCAGCAAGATTTTGCTGAGCCAAGCGCTTGTATACTTTACACGCCCCTGGATCAATGCTGGCAAACAAAGCTTACACCTGGATCAATGCTAGAAAACAGAGATTATGCATGAATCAATGCTAGTAAACAAAGCTCAATAGACAGAGGCAGACAGGAAGACACGAAGAGAGACACAAAGAGAGAGACAAAGAGAGGCACGAGGAGCAGGCTGCGCAGGGTTCACTGACCCAACAGGTCTTCAAAGTGCTCAGACTCTCCCCCCTTTATGTCTCCAAGCTCAGCGTGCCCCCCCACTCTCGACACGACACCCCCTCCTGGCTGTCCCCCCCCAGACCCCTTGCTAGCCGCCTCATCCACCTTGCCCAGCCCCCCACCCTGCCTACCACTCTGTGCCCCCCCAGGGCCCTTGCTGGGAGTCTCATCAGCCTTGTTCACAGCACCATGACCTCCACCGCCCTCTCGCTCCAGTGAGGAGGGGTTGCTGCAACCCCTGGGATCTGACAAACTCTCCACGGGGGTCGACATGCCACCCTGCACCAGGCCACCCCCGTAGGGGGCGCAAGCTTCCCTTATGCTGTATCCCTGCGGCATCCCCTGCGCATACTGCTGCTGCATGAGGGGGGGGTAAGGGGACCAGCCTCCCATCATCATCTGCTGTCCCCTCAACCTAGGCAGTGCCTGCAACTGTCCCCCTCCTATCACGGCCCTCCCGCCCTGATAGCGTCCCCCGATTCCCCCTTCTCCCCCCTGTTGCGTCACGTGGGGGGCGTAGAGTTGGACTGGCCGTCCATCCGGAGCAAGGACAGGGGGAGGCCGTCCAGCAATGTGCCCCCCCAGGGGGCCTGGGCCTCCACTCAACTGAAACATCTCCACAGACACAAGCTGGGCTCTAAGCAGTGCGCTCACCCACTAGCACTGGTCGTCAATATAGCACATCACTGGGTCCCATTCTAGCCTCATCCTTCAGTCTATCTTCATCTATGCCCAGTTCAATTCTAATCTTTCCATTTTGATAAGTAGTTACATAAAATTTCAGAAACAATTAAAAAGTTTTCCAAATATGGTTCAGTTTTTCAGGAGCCAAACTGAACAAATCATTAAAATCTGACATTACACCGATCAGTAGGACCAGTGGGGGTGGAGTTGTAGTTTAAGGACCGTGTAGTAACGAAGACTATCACAGTCCGGTTCTGTGCGGGAGAGCTATGCACAGTATTGTTCTCCCCTCTTTAGTCGCCATTTATGACTCACCTGGGAAGCTCTGGCTGCAAGCCAATTCTTTGTTCCCCGGCATGCAGAGGGCCATTTTGCTATGACGAGTAGAGTAAATGAAACACGTGTGCTCAGAGACACAGAGACACAGCAGGCAGTCTAGAGATACCTGTTGTCTGCTCTCCATCACCCCTCCCTGCCCGCCGCCCACCCCCCCGGGCCCCGGTCCACCCCCTGGACCCCCTCCAGGGCAGATCATGCGACCCTGCACGACCCCGCCTCCACAAGCATACGCTGCTGCTCCAGGATATGCTCCCAGGCCCTCCATTGCCCCCGCGCCCCCCGTGCCTCCCATGCCCCCCATTCCACCTTGTCCCCCTTGGCCCCTCGAGGCTAACTCAGGCCTCATACTCGGCCCTATCCTGCCCCCTACCGGACACGTTACCCCCTCCCCTCGAGCTCTCTCCGCTCCTCCATACTGATCTGAGTCTGAACCAATCAAGCACAAAGCACGAGGCTAACCTTCGTCAATTAAGCACAAAGGGCAGGACTAGCCTCAGTCAATCAGGCATAGTAGCGGGACTACTCCGTCAAGCAAAGAGGGCAGGGCTAACTGCAGCCAATCAAGCATAAAGCAAGTCAAAGATCCGTTAGTGTCATAAGTCTGAGCTAGGAGCATATATCTCCATGCAAAAGCTCTTTAGTGAGTGAGTCAAGGGAGCTCACCTGCGCCTGCTGGACCTCCACCCACACTCTGGCCTACACCCCCAGGGTAGGGTGGTGCACCCCCAGGTGTCTGGCCTACCCCCCCCGGGTAGGGCGGTCGAATCATGTGCCCCTTGTTCCAATTTTGCCCAAAGTTCATCGGTCTTGCCTCAAACTCGGCCCCCCCCTGCCCCCCTCCCCCCTCGCTTCCTCCAAATCTGTGTGCCGGCGCATAGTGGAGAAAGGAAGAAGGACCTGGAACAGAGAAAGACCTGCTAGCCAGGCAGGAACTGTTAGCCAGGCACGACCTGGTTGCCAGGAAGGACCTAGCCACAAAAAGCTATGACACTACATGACATATATGTATCTAGACAAACAATGCGCTCGGTGTATCAGATTATATAATACACACCCACTGTGAGATAATATATCACATACCACACTTAGTGCCAGACATCAGATCACACACACACCCAGTGTAAGATAACATATCACATACCACACTTAGTCCCAGATATCAGACCACACACACACCAAATGTTAGATAACAGATCAGATACCACACTTAGTCCCAGATATCAGACCACACAACACACCCAGTGTAGGATAACATATCACATACCACATACCACACTTAGTCCCAGATATCAGACCACACACGCACCCAATGTGGGATAACATATCACATACCACAGATATCCGACCACACAACGCACCCAGTGCGAGATAACATATCACATACGACACTTCGTCCCAGATATCAGACCACACACATACACAATGTGGGATAACATATCACATACCACATACCACACTTCGTCCCAGATATCAGACCGCACAACGCAAACAGTGTGAGATAACATATCACATACCACACTTAGTCCCAGATATCAGACCACACACACCCAATGTGGGATAGCATATCACATACCATATACCACACTTAGTCCCAGATATCAGACCACACAACGCACCAAGTGTCTCCGCTGCAGTAGGTTCGTCGGGCCAGTGGCGCAGGGCCGATGTCTGCCCCACGCCGGGGCTCAGCATCCCAGACTCTGCTGCTGCTGCGGGTTGCTGCTGCTTGTGCTCCTCTTGCTTCCTGCGGCTCTGTCGCTGCTTCGTCTGCTTCGCAAGCAACTCTCTCAGCTGCTGCCTCTGTTGCACGTCGGTCTGCTTAGTCTGATCCCCTGCCTGCTCCATCTGTGTGACACACAAGCAGGCGTAGTCTGCTCCTTTGCCTCCAAATTAATGACACACAAGCAGGCCTAGTCTGCTCCCCTGCCTTCATCTATATGACACAGAAGCCAGGTCTAGTATGCATCCCTGCCCCCATGTGTAACACCATATCGAAAACATTATAACATTACAATGCGACATACACGGATCACAGTAACTTTCAAATATGCTGTCAACAAATCCAAAATAGCAAACTCACTATCAATTTTATGAAATTTGCTGAACAAAGTGAGAAAAGAAGTGAAACTGGGTGAGAGCCAGTGATGCAGCAGACAGAAATGTGCGCGCCGATCACAGGGTTCGCGTGATTGATGCCTAGAACCTCGCTGCACCACAGAGCCAGTGATACGCGCAGCATGCAACCCAGCACCACATGCAGCAGTAGGACTGCATTTGAACACATACTCACTATTATCATTGCATACACATTTATCAATCGGTAATCTTAAAAGCAATGCTGTTATTAAATGCAAAATCTTTCTTGCGCATCTAGACCGGCGCTGTCAGCCGCCAGATTCAATCACAAACTGTTCAGTCACCGCATGCTCCTCATCACCTTCATGCACTTCCTTTAGTGAAAAACTCACAGGCTGGAGACATGCACTTTATAATAAACCTCTTAATAAATTCAAAGCCCCCAAAAACAAATGCCCAGCTCCCACGGATAATGCCCAGCCATCACAGATAAATATCCAACCCTCACTGATCAGCAAATGTCCAACTCCCACAGATAAATGCCTTACTCTTACAGATAAATGCTGAGCGCCCACTGATAAATGCCTACCTTCTACAGATAAGATGCTTATCTCTCACACATAAATGCCTAGCCCGCACGAATTAACGCCCAGCCTCCACAGACAAAAGCCCAGCCCCCGCAGATAAATGCCCAGGTCCTACAGATAAATGCCAAGCCCCCACAGATAAACTCTCCAGTCTACTGCTCAAAGAGATAAACGCTCCTTTCTACTACTCAAAGAAACCACCAGCAGACAAAAGAGCAATACGATGTGGAGTAAGGCTTGAAGCCTCAGAGTTCACAAAGCAGCCGAGGGTCAGCGACGAGACGGCACGTAGCGGTGCGCACTTACCACAGCAGCGCCACACAGCGGCCCGGACTGCCACAGTCTATAGTTGTACTCGTACAGAGGGGGGAGAGTCGAGCCCCCCCCACCCCGGCGAGGGAGACGGTGCATCTATTGAAGCGTAACCAACAACTATAAATATCAATGGCTATGTTAGACTTCATTTGGGCGTCCCCTACTAAACGATCTACGGATGGATCGAACGCGTTTCACATGAGAAACAAACAAGTTCAGGAGATTCTTGAAATGGAATGAATTGTGAGACGGCGAGTTGCCAACGCTAGGAGTGGCAGTGAAACAAAGATCGACGACCATTGTCTCACCGAGGCGAGACCCGACCAGCAGGTGTGTCAGCGCATCCCAGGCCTCTGGTTTCTGGTCAGGTGTGGCATAACAAATAACAGAGAGCAGCGCACAAGGAAGCTCTGGTCAAACGACTGCCACTCTAAGCGCATACACGTCACAGAGGTCAACATGAGAGGTCAACAGGGCTCAGTGCTTACCGTGAGTGAGGCCCGGGCGCCCACCCCCTGCTCCTGCCGGGCTCCTTCCTCACTGAACCCCCCTTCACCCTCCGCCACTACCACCCCACCCTTGTCTCCCCCTGATCGGCCCGCCGCAGCAGCGATGCCCATTTGTCTATGGTTATAAGTCTCAGGGGACATGGCAGAGGGGGGGGTCATGCCTCCTCCCCCGCCCACACGCGTGCCATGAGGGGTGCTCAAGCAGTGTGGACCGTAGGGAGAGCCCATGCCCCCCCCTGCGTGTCTCACCGCTCCCCCAGGTACAAGCCTCTCCTCCCCTAGAGGACTAGGCCGTCCCTGAGACCCAGCGGGCTCTCCTCCACCCCCCGCACTCGGACTGGGCAGGGCGTCAGCGCCTCTCTCTGCCCCCCCCGAGGGACTAGGTCGAGCCACAAGGGCGGCGCCGCTGTGGTCCCCCCCCGCACCCCCGCCCCCCGATCGCACCGATGATGCTGGAGACTGCGAGTCAGTGGACCCGGGCCGAGAGAGGGGCTGCTCCCCCCCCTGCCCCCCCTTCTGATCACCGGTGTTCAGTCTGGGGGTGAGAGAGGGCTGTGGGCAGGGGTCAGGGTGTCTAAGGGGGGTGTGTGGGTGGGGTGGGTAGGGGTCGGGGTGGCGCAGTGGGGTGTTGTAAGGAATCAGTGGAGGCTGAGGGTAGGTCAGCTCAGTGGCCGCTGAGCGCGGGGTCAGCTGCTGTTGCTGCTGCTGTTGCTGCTGCTGTTGCAGATGCTGCTGCTGATGCTGCTGCTGCTGATGTTGCTGCTGCTGCAGGTAGGACTCTGCGCTCGGTGTCATGGGGGGCTGAGCATAGGGGTCAAAGCCCCTTGGGGTCAGAGGGGGCTGAGCGTACGGATCAAAGCCCCGAGGCGTCATGGGTGACTGGGGATATGGGTGTGGCGCCCTAGCCCCCTGAGCCCCGTGTGGGTCAGCCAGCCCCGGGGTCAGAGCCGAGGGGAGGCAGTAGGGGTCAAATCCTCTCGGAGTCATAGGCAGATGGCCATAGGGTTCAAACATTCTAGGCCCCCCGTGCTGACCGGGGGGGTAGAGATCAGCCACTCGAGGCCCCCCCTGCTGGTGACTGAGGGGGTAGGACCTTTGTCCGCCCAATGGGTGCTGGGTGTAAGGGTCGCCGGCCCTCACTGGGGACCGACTGCCATAGGGGTCTGGGTGCCTGAGCCCTCCAGGGCCTGTGCTGAGACCCTGAGGGTACCCCTCACCCGCCCTCTGCATGAGTCGTGCCTGGGGGTAGGGATCAGGCCGCGCCCCCTCGCCCCCCCCGGCGCCCCCGTAGGGATCAGACAAGGAGCGCTGCAGCATGTGCTGCTTCAGCGCATCGGGCCCCCCCATCACCCCCTGCTGCTGCATGCCCCCCTGGCCCATGGGGGGGCGCCCTGGAGACAGCTGGGGCGGGTAGCTGAGCGCTGACTCCTGATGGCCAGCCTGCTGCGCAACCTGGGCCTGGGGGCTCTGGGGCGGGCCCTGTGCCCTGTGCAGGACCCCTTGGTGCCCATGATGGGGGCTGTGGAGCCTCGCTGGCCCCTGCTGTAGGGCAACAGATGGGGGGGACTGGCGCGGGGGCTCACACCCCTGCTGCGAGGGGCTCTGACTCTCCCCCCGCTCACCCTCCCCCACCCCTCCCTCTTGCTGCTGCTGCTGCTGTCTAGGCGAGCGCCTGTCAATCAGTCTCGGTCCCGCCTCCATCAGCCTAGGCGCCGCCTCCATCATGTACTGGGGTCCAGGATAGAAGCGCCCCCCCCCTGCGTAGAGCCGTGGTCCTGCCTGCATGGCTGGCTGGCCCACCATGGAGGGGTGGTGAAACCTTGGCTGGCCCATCATGCGCTGACCCAGTTCCATGCGCTGACCCAGTTCCATGCGCTCTGATTGGCTGCCTTGTCTGAAGCCAAGACTGGGCCCATAGCGCGCGTACAGCTCCGGGGGGGGGCCAAGCCCGCTGGGGGAGAGGCCCCCTGCAGGAAGGGGCTCGCCGCCAGGGGTGCCGAGGGTGACGTCAGGGGGGTGGGGCTGCTTGAACACGACCTCAGCGCCCCCCGCCACCTGCTGCTGCATGTCTACTGCGGCCACCCCCTCCCCCACTGACTGGGGGGCCTGCCGCCCCTCTAACTGTGTCTGAGAGGGAGAAGGGTGGAGCAGGGGGCTCGACTCACCCTCCGCTGTACAAAAAGTTACAACTTGTTACATATCAATTATATTAAATATTATATATACCATACGTATACACAGAGCGCGCCAAAAAAAAGAACCACCTAGCAGATTCGTGACAACTTGGTAAAGAATTCATGTTTTTTCTTCATCTTATGCGGGGATTTTAGCAGATATAATTTGACAAAAGTTCTGAAAATTTCACTTGAAAATAAATTTGTGTTCAAAAGTTCTTAAATTTATTTTTAAAAAGTCGACCAATCTTTTTAATAAGCACAATTATGCTTGTAAAGAGAATTTTGATGCCTGTCGGACCGTCGATCTCCAAAATTCGTCGCTAAACTACCATATACCATCATATACTGTCTACACAGCCCTACAGCCACCAGAGACCAAAAACTGAAGCCAAACACACACAGACACACCCTCACAAATTACACACAGCCACACACACATACAGCCACATGCGCACACTGCCACATGTTAGCTTTTGTAAATTTAAGAACCACGTGTAGTAACGAAGACTATTACAGTCCTGTTCAATACTGAGCGCCACACACAGGCCGCTTCCCCAGGGAGCTCCGGGCTGCAAACCAATTCCTTGTTCCCCAGCTTGCAGGGGGTGTACAATGCATATAGAGTGATGAGAGACAAAGAACTTGAGACAGAGTCTCAACACACACAGCACTGACCCGAGCATGAGTCGCCAGACTGTAGAGGGGGCAGGGGAGCCACACCCCCAGGAAGTGGGGGGGGCTCTGGGGTCTGTGACGCAGAGGAGGGGGCAGGCCCCCCCAAGTCAGCGCCAGGGCCCCCTGGCACGGACTCTCTCTGCTTCCTCTTCACCTCCTAGAGGACAACAACACAAAGCAGTCAGCGTGGCGTCTGACCAGCCAGCTAGTCTTTTCTTCTTCATTTTTCTTACAATTTTTTTCAAAAAAACTTTTTTTTTAAACAAAAAATTGAGAGTTTCCGAGCTGTGTAGCCAAGGTTATCACAGAAGACAGTAATATGAAGGACGTGGGGGTGAGGCTGAAAGAGGCTAAAGGACTTGTCACGCAGGGCAAGCTTCACCCAATCAAAAAAATTATACATCAAATAACTATAATTATTTTTGTCATCATAGATTCTAGCTTTGAATAAGCAATAAAAATTCTTTTAAAATACGAGAACTCACGGAAGAAATAATTTTTTAGTTTTAGATATCATTGGTGAGCTTATATCCAGCTTCAATTCGCATTTGAAAAATTTGATTAATATTTTGGTTATGCCTGAGTATCACATCATGGAATGTAAAGTGTTTTGAATTTTGAAATATTAATACTGTGCGACAAATCAGCTTGCTTACAGAAGCTTGATTAACAGGCGACTTGACCCACATCATGCGACCTCAACCAATCACAACTCTCTCGGCTTTTGTTCACACTTACATGCAGACTTCATTCGATAAATCAGTGGGCATAGCCAACCTTGGATGATTTCTGCAGACGGCAGGCTGCACGGTTCTCCCTCGCTTTGTTCTACAAGGTCAACCAACAGCTTCACTGGTCCATTAGCTTTGTTCTACAAGATCAACCAACAGCTTCACTGATCCACTAGCTGTGTTCTACAAGATCACCCAACAGCTTCACTGATCCACTAGCTGTGTTCTACAAGATCAACCAACAGCTTCACTGATCCACTAGCTGTGTTCTACAAGATCAACCAACAGCTTCACTGATCCACTAGCTGTGTTCTACAAGGTCAACCAACAGCTTCACTGATCCACTAGCTGTGTTCTACAAGGTCAACCAATTGATCTGTTAGTCTTGACTGTCAGGACTATCCTTAACTCTAGATCAGGACTAGCAATTAACCTAGATAAAAAAAAACCTTAAATCTAACTCTAAAAAACACCTAATGTATAAATCTAGATAAACACTAACATTAACCCTAGATAAGCACCAACCCTAACCCTAAGGACTAACCCTAATATTAGCTACACACTAACCCTAACCCTAGGCACCAACCCAAACCCTAAGCACCAACCCTAACCCTAGATATTCACTAACCCTAACCTTTAGATAAGCACTAACCTAATCCAACCAGTCCTGGTCACGTACCAGATAAGGAGCTCTCTGCTCAGTCGGTACCTTCCTCCACAACTTGGAGATCTGTTTGGAGCGCTCCGACCACTCTATACACAACACCAGCAAAAAAACCCCTAACCCTAACCCTAAAAAACCTAACGCTTTGTTACATACCAGCGGCCAATCAGACAATCTCTTAAAAATCAGACTATCTTTAACATATCAGCAGCCAATCAGAAGCTCTGTTACATACTAGCAGCTAATCAGTGCAGCAGGTAGACGGGGCCAGTAAGATTAGAGAAGGAGGGGTGCAGGGGCTTAACGAGGTAAAGAGGCAGGATTGAGAGGGGGGTTAGAGAGAAATGCCAGTGAGACTAGAGGAGAGTCGGAGAGGTTAAGGAAAAAGGAAAAGGCCGAGTGGTCTAAGTCGCCTACTTCAAATTGCGAGTGTGGCAGAGAGTCTGTTCAAACCCCAGCCGCGGCAACAGATTTCGAGTCACTTCGTGCGCCCCTGCAAAAGTGCTTAATTTCGTCGGCCCTGCAAATAATCATCCATTAGGGTGAAGTGCAGTAGAGAAGCTGAAGTTGAAGTTGAAGTGGAAGGGACAAGGGAGATACCTGGGTACTGCAGTCTCAGTTCGGGGTGACAGAGATTGGCATAGACGACGGGGGAGATAGTGGCCAGGTCCCCAAGAGGCTCGTCTTGCTCCCACTTGCGCACGTTGCGCTGATTGTACGACAGCGCCCCCTCTCCCTCAAATTCACCCTCTCCGTCCCCCGCGCCACCGCTGCTGCTGCTAGCTTCAGGGGGGTGGGGGGCAAAGGGCCCCCCGGCCTGCTGCTGCCAGGCCTTGGAGTCGGTCGTGCTGTACCCCCCCAACCTGAATAAAGTCAGCGGTGTGAGGACTTGTCATTGGACAAGATACTCTATGTTTATCAGATACTATATGACACTCTGTGCATCACAGATAACAGCGGTGTGAACAGTGAGGTGAGAGTATGATAGCCTGTGCTAGTTGTGCAATTGAGTGTAGATCAAGCAACTGTAGTAGAGCAGACAGGGGTAGCTGTGCCAAGCAGGTCTAGTAGACAGAGATACAGGCAAGCACACAGACAAGGACCCAGACAAGCACACAGACAGGGACCCTCACCCATGGAACTCATCGGCAGACATTGACGATCCAAAGGGAGACACGCTGTCGCTCTCGTTGTCAGGTCGACCAAACCCGTCGCTCCCCACCGCCCCCGCAGGGGTTGCGCCCCCCATTGCCTCCACGGGGAGGGCGCCCCCAGCATTGTGTCCCCCCGGCGCCCCCCCTATCTGTCGGTGAAGACCCTCAAGGGTTGAGTGGTGGGCGATGGCCTGGAGGGAAGCGTGGCCTGACAGAGAGAAGGCTCCGCCTCGCACCCCTCCTCCACCTCGCCCTCCTGTACACATACACACTGACTACAGAGAAAACTGACCACAGAGCAAGCAAGCAGTCACACAGATACACACAGAGCAGTGCAAGCAAGCAGTCACGTCAATATCAGACAAAAAACAGGACACAAGTAGCCTACAACAGCGATTAGCGATCAGAAAAAAACAACTTCAGATACTCTCAAATATTTTGAACATGCACAACAATGGCAAGAGGAGAGGGGGGACCCACCAGCTGAAGTCGGACTGCGCCTGCACCCCCCAGGCGCCCCCCCGAGCCCCCCGTCACCCCCTCCCATGCCGGTCCCCTTGAGGATATCGTCGAGGGTGTCGCTGTCCAGCTGGGCCAGGGCCTCCATGCTCGCCCCTCTCAGCATCGCCTCCTCCAGCCCCCCCTCACCCCCCCCGCCAGCACCCCCGGGGGGCCTGCGTCCTCCCCCAGCCTGCAGCGCGCCCCCCCCCTGCAGCTCTCCTGCACACAGTGACCAGTCAGCAGACCGTGAGGACGGCAGCAACACTTCGTAGTCATGGTAGTAATTATATTGAGAGTGGGAGTAGTAGTCGTAGTCATATTGGGAGTGGGAGTAGTAGCAGCAGTAAAGAAATGCAATTACTGAAACATAGATTCGTTTGTGAGCCAGGTCTCGTTTATTTGTCACTAGGGGCCTAAAGGAGACATGCCTGGGGGATGCAGAGCATATATGGGGGTGAGGGGCGCATCTGGGGGGTGCGGGGAATATCACAGGGGTGAGAGGCATACCGGGGGGGTGGGGGGCAAGCTTGGGGGTGGGGTGAATACCTGTGGGGTGGGGCGCGAGACATTCCCATGGCATGTTCATGATGTCCTCAACTTCTAAAGGCTCTTCAGGCAAAACATCTAACGCATCGTCTGTACACACACAACACATCAACTCTTTACTGCTCACAGCCACTAACGGTTGACACGGCCTTAAAAATCAACTACGTTAGCGGCTGTTAGCCCAAATGAAACCGGACATTTTTTGAAAGATTTTTTACGACTTATCATATTTATTCAAAAATCTGAATCTTGGCTCCTATGAGAGCTAAAAATATAAAATTTGCACTAAACTGCTCGACTTGAACAGCAAAAACGACCGAATCGGAAAGTTATTCCAAGAAAAAAAATTTGAAGGGCATAAATATTATTAGCCTAAAACCTGGATCAAGCCCCAAAAGTTGGTTCTGCAATAATGAGTGACGAAATTTTCCAGATTACAAACTATAAGCGCAAAAAAGTCAGCCAATTCAATTTCACACATTTCGCTGCAAAAATCATTAAGATCGGATAAAAACGAGGCTCACAGCAAGGCATTTAGTAACGCACAATATATTGAACTAATTTCTTCACAGCTCTAGCTCACAGCTCACAGCTCAGCCAATACTGCTGCTAAAAGTAAACTTGAACTTGGTATAGATGCCGCTTTGTTTACTCAATCGACTTGTAATGGTAAGCTAAGCGATTCACTGTCAGCTAACTACAGGAGAAGATTCTGCATGACCACTGTAGAATCGACACGATTGAGCGATTGAGCGCTGTGAGTTAAGCGCGCTGTAGGCCTGGGCATCACGATTGAGCACTGTGAGTTTTAGGCACTATGGCCTAAAAAGATTTTTAAAAAGTGATTCAAGTCAGCTTAAGCAAAACCCTTTTCCACTGGGCTACAGTAACCGTTGAATCCCCTGACCCAGTAACCTTCTACCGAGAAAGGTCCCTTAGATAAAGGTCAAGGAACGTCTCTGCAACCAGATCTAAGACCCAGTCCCCAGTCTACGTACCAATGTTGGCGTCCCTGTCAGAACCCTCGGCGTCAGGGTCAGGGGGGGCTTGACCCCCCACCGGGCCACTGCCTGCCCTCCCTCCCTCTCCCAGAATGGACCACCCCTTGCTCCCCTCCCCACCCCCTCCCTGCGTGTAGACGGGGGGCGCTGAGTCGAGGGGGGTTGGAGACTCTGAGAACTCAAAAGGATCGTTGCTGCGGCGGCGCTGTGCCCCCCCTGTGAGCCCCCCCACAGGGGGCATTGGAGAGGGGTCGTCATCAAGCCCCGCAGCGACGAGGTCGGGGCGCAGGGAGCGCGTCCTGTCCAGCAGCCCCCGGCCAAAGAATGCTTCCTGCACGACACACAGTGCACCTGCACTCAACCAGTGCACCCACACTCAACCCGAGCGCTGCGGACAACAAGTCAAAAACAGGACAAGTCACTGAGTGCAGCTAACAGTCTCACCTGTTGTACAGACTACAGACACAACATGGCCGACGGATACTGCAACACAACATGGCTGCTTCACATCGACTGGCCGCGAGTGTGACCAGATTGATTATATGACACCACAATGACCCACCCTCACTGACATTCAATGTTTTATAAACAAGCACCGACCTGCATGGACACTGGGTAGCTGTCCTCCAGATACGACTTCTTGACCACAGCCTTCTGAATCCTTTTCTTCTTCTTCTTACTGTCAGGCCCCTCCACCTCGTCTAATCACACTAAGCACTTACAGTAAGTCTCATCTAGTTGCACCAATCACTTACAGTCAGTCTAATCTAGTCACACCAAACACTTACAGTCAGTCTAATCTAGTCACACCAATCACTTACAGTCAGTCTAATCTAGTCACACCAAGCACTTACAGTCAGTCTAATCTAGTCGCATTAAGAACTTAGAGTCAAAGGTTGTATAAATGGTCAACCCCCAACCCACAAACAACGCTGCTACTCGCCCCACCTACCCTGCTCATTAAAGGACTGGGGAGCGCGCGACCTCACAACCCCACACGATCCCCTTGCCCTGTAGCGAGGGATGAAGCCCCCCACCCCTGCACACACACACACAGACACACGTCGACACACACATGTAGACACACATGCAGACACACACATCTACACGCACAAAACTGTAAACACACACACAGACACACGTGTAGACAGAGCGAGAGAGAGAGAAGACAGACCAGAGATAGTTTTGTAGCATGGGTGCAGCCAGTGACAGACAGATTGACAAACAGACATTTAACGCACCCAGTCCCATGCGCATCCGTGGCTTCTTGACCTTCTCCCCCAGCTGAGCCCCGGCAGCCCCCCCCTCCCCCAGCGCCCCCCCCCCGCCCTCTCCCAACTGTCGATCAGCCGGGGGGGACATCATGTCCCAGTCGTCTTGCATCGGCAGCTGCTCCAGCTTGCACGGAGTCTCAGCACCCTCTGTCAGTCCGTCTGCGCACACACGTCTTGCATTAACACCACGCACACACATCTTGCATTAGCAGCATGCATACACGACTTGCATTTGCACCATGCACACACACACGTCTTGCATTAGCAGCATGCACACACACACGTCTTGCATTAGCAGCATGCACACACACACGTCTTGCATTAGCAGCATGCCAACCCTACCAGGCAGACAGCCCCTATAAGACAGACACACAACTGTTGACACACACACAGACGCACGTGTACACAGAGTAAGAGAGAAGCCCCTATAAGCTATTCGGCAGATAGCCCCTATAAGGCAGACAGCCCCTACCAGGCAGACAGCCCTTGGAGTCGGTGTCCCCGTCCTCAGACCCCCCCCCGCGTCCCTCAGAGCTAAGGGTCGAGTGGAGGGAGAGAAGGGCAGGGTGGGTTGATGGCGTGCGTCGCCAGCGGGGGCGCTTCTTCTCTGCGTACTTGAGCGAGAGGGCGTGGATAAGGGACAGGCCCGTCTCCGACAGACATACCCCGTCACAGAAGTATGTCTTGGGGGGCGGGGCCACAGGGGACGGAGCAACGGGGGGCAGGGCCACGGGGGGCCTCGGCGCCTCTGTCACATACACACAGACACACACGTGTACTACACACAACACACAAAGGGATGAGAGGGGCCATGGGGGAGCAGATGGGCCCAGTCAAGCAAGGGGGACCTGAGCGCCTAGGCAAGACAACAGACCAGGCAAAACTAGAGCATCAGCAGCAGCAGCATCACATGACCAGGGGGCATGTGACAGAAGGTCCATAGCGGTAGACAGCAGAGTGAGCCTACCTGGGTCCTTGTGGGTGAGTGCAGGGGGGGGTGGGGCAGAGGTCGCAACCTCTTGCTTCTCTGGAGTCTGCGGCAGCGGGTCTGCAAGCATAGAACACACAGCACTTATAACACAGGACGATACATTCACGGCACCTGTACCCGCAGCAGCAGCATTAGTAGTAACAAGCTAACAGATGAGGGGCAAACCTTCTCTCAGACCCAATAGAGAGTTATTTGAATGATCTCAGATCATGTGAATAACTCTACAATAAAAGCAACTCATTAGAATATCTCCGATCTAATTCACGCGATCTCATTGGGTCGTGACATCATTTTAAAACCAAATAGAGCTCAATTGAGCAACTCGGCCTCAGTCCACCACTGATTTTTTACACTATAGACCATCATAAAACAAAAATAATGCTCGATCAACCAGATTGCGCAATTTTGACCTGGTTTCAAATCATAATGAATACTGTTATTGGCAGAGCAAGGCTGATGGTAGTATGAAGCATTGAGAGAGGTGAGGTAAGAGACTGACGAGGGCCGGAGGCGCCTGTGATTGGTCGGCAGAGGGTGCAGTGGTAGCCGTAGTCCAGCGCAAGCTCTGCCTCCTCTTCAGTCTTCAGTCCGTCACAGGCCGCATGCAGCCACCTGCACCAAACCACCAACTCTGACCCTAAACATAATCCCACTATATAACCCCAACTACATAACCCCAAACATAAACCCACTCACGCTAAACGTAAACCTGATCTAGCCCCGAGTCAATCATAAACCAATCCTCACACGCTCTGTCCTGCTCCAGCCAGGCCCTAGTTTCCTCTGAGACCCACCGTGAGTCATACCCAGCTAACCCTGCTTCAAGAATAATCGTGCCCCTCAGCACCCCCGACCCCAATCCACCCCCCACACAAACCTGTCACAGTGGTCGCAGTGGATGATGAGCTGCTGGTCCGTGTAGTGCGCGCCACACACTGGACACACGGCCAAGCTCGCGCACGGTGCACACTGCGAGTAGTTGTTCTGCCACTGCGCCCCGCCCCCGCGCCCCCCTGCGCCCCCCCCGCCCACGCCCGGGCTGGTCGCTCCACACAGCACACAGACAATGCACCACTTGCACTTCCAGGCGCCCTGGGGCACGGCAGCGAGGGGCGGGTCGAGGCAGTAGATGTGGTAGCTGATGTCACACTCGTCACACAAGATGAGGCGACTCTCATCGTGAGGCTTGCCACACCCCTCACACACTGTGCAGTCGAGGCAGCGCCAGCCCTTCTGCAGCATCGCCGTCGAGATCTGAGCAGCAGCGCAGCACTGCCTCACACCCATCGCACACCAGTGGAACAGGCCGTCTGTGTGAACAGCCTCACACCCCTCCCACACCAGTGGAACAGTCCATTTGAACACTACATCACAGTCTGACACCCCTTCCACAGCACTAGAGGAATAGCCCTGGATGAAGGGGTTACCTTGATAGAGACGCAGTAAGGGTGGTAGCACTGTCCACACTGGACGCAGGCGATGAGTTGCCCCTCCTCACCGCGCCCGTAGCTGCCACAGCTGACACACATGTCCTGCTTGAGGGTGAAGACGTCACGCGCCGAGCACAGCACCACAGTCGCAGTGTGCTCCTCATCCCTGCTGCTGCTCGCACCCCCCTCCGACCCCCCAGCTCCCCCACCACCCCCCCCACTCTACAAAACAACACACCACACAGTAGTACATCCCCCCTCACTTAACACGCAGCATATACGTCTAGATCCGTCCATCCTCTGCCACCATTACAGATCACATGACACACGTCATATGCCCCCCACACATCCCACATTTTACCTGAAGGGCTCCCAGCTGCTTGAGCTTGGGCTTGGGGCCACGTCTCCTCTCCACCCCCCCCTGACCGCTCACACCCACCACTGCTCCCCCCCCTCCCTTCTTCTTCTTGCCCCCTACTCCCAGCGGCGGCACAACGGCACTGCGCCCCCCCTACACACAACATCACATTTCCCCTTTACACTCAACACCCCACTGTGTCCTCCTGCAAACAATACAAATCGTGCCCCCCTGCACATAGCATAAAAAACTACACTGTGCCCCTTGCACACATCCACACACTCTCAAACTTGCTAAATTATTTGGTATAAACATCCAATCAGGGACCAGTATGACATCAAGCATTCAGCTGCAGTGTGACAGTGCGGAGTTTCAAGTGACAATCCATCAGACTGCCTCAGATCTGTCAACCGATGATGACTGATTACAATTATAACTAATTATTAATCAGACAAAGTCCCTCACAGCTCCCCAGTATTGCGGCATGTCAAACAACCCTCGACCAATATATTCCTTATTGAGAGAAGACATTTAAACCGAACTAAACCAGACCCCGTCACGAACATGAATGCCATCATGTCTGCGCTAGCTGAGACACACTTCAAACACAGTCGGACCACCAAGCCTCTCCAATACAACTTGACTCTAGCTCCAATAACACCCAGTCCAAAGTAGCCCCCCTTGCATGACAAGCCCTCCCTATTCTAAAGTACCCCCTGCCACCCCCAACAAGCCCTCCATCCACCCAGGCCCTCACCTTGCTGCGCGCGCCCTTCTTGCTGTCCTCCAGCCCGGCCTGGTCTGCGCATCCACCCCCACCAGGGGGATGACGCAGGTGGGGGGTGGCAGGCTTGCTCGCACTTATGGTGCTCGCCTCACTCAGGTTGACACTCGACCTCGAGCTGGCTCCTCCACCTTGCTGGCTCCTCCCCCCTCGGCCCTCGCCCTGCACACAACAACACAGCTGGCTCCTTCCCCCTCGGCCTTACCCTGCACACAACAACACAGCTGGCTCCTCCCCCATCGGCCCTCCCCCATCAAACCTCCCTCTGGGGGGTCAGGTTTGACCGGCCTACCTTGTGCAGGGGGGTCAAGTCGAGGTCCATGCTGGAGACAGACTCCTCGTGGTGCAGCAGTAAGCGCCCTGTCCCCCCCCGGGGGCAGGAGTCTCGCCGCAGCAGCGCCCCCCCCTCAAAGTCTTCCTCACCGCCCCCCGGCCTCACGCCCTCCTCATGCTCATCACCCTCTGAGCCACATATACAAGCACCCTTCAGACCCTTGCTCTGGTCACACTCATCCCTCAGATCCATATATCCAATCACACTCACCCTTACCCCATCTTTATTTCACCATTGAGATCCCGCCTCTAATCACACTACCCCTCAGACCCTTACTCTGGTCACACTCACCTCTCAGACCCCTACTCTGATCACACTCACCCCTCAGACCTTACTCTGGTCACACTCACCCTTGAGACCTTTGAAGATGCTGAAGTTCTCAATGTCCTGCAGACTTGCCTCGTCCACCATGCTCGACAGGCTGTCAGTGAGGCTGACGACATCACACTGCCATACAAGCACACTGACATGCAGACAGAGTGACATGACACTGACACACGCACACAGACACACTGCCACACAGAGAGAGTGACATGCAGAGTGACATCACACTGACACACACACACTGACACACAAACACACAGACATATTGACATCACATTGACACAGGGTCAGGCACATAAAGACAGAGGATCTCAAACACACTGACAAAGTGACTACAGAGCTAGCAAGACCCAAGTACTGCAAGCAGCAAGGAGGCAAGCATGCTGTGTGAGGGGTGGGAGGGGTGTGAGAGGGTGCTGGTGGAGGGGTGGCTGGGCGGGGGGTGGTGTGTACTTACAGGGGGGTCGGTGGTGGAGCTTTTGTTGTTGCACGCAGTGCACACATAGTCAGTCTGTCGCTCTGCCTCCCTGCCCCCCTCAATACACGCCGTGTGCACCACCCTGCTCACACAGACACACATACCCTGAAACAGACTAACACACACACAGGCAGAAACATATAGGAAGGATTTGTAGTTAAAGGATCGTATGCAGTAGCAAAAAAATTACAATCCAAACAACGGTCCCCTCTTCTTTAGTCATCTTTTATAATAATTTGCCCGCGGAACTCCGGGCAGAAGACCTATTCTTTTCTTACCCTGGTCTGCAGGGGCCAATATAACAATGGGGGGTGTGAGGGGAGCACTGACCGCTTGCACTGGGTGCAGGGGGTGAGGTCAGAGGGCGCACAGAGCCGGTAGGCCTTGCAGCAGACGCAGCAGGCCACGCCCCTGCTGCGCTGCTGATGACACGCGTCACACACTGAGTAGTTGAGGTGCCAGCGCGCACCCCCCCCAATGCCGGGGGACTGGGCCCCACAGTCTCCACACACACGACAGTTCTGCAATACACGCACTGACAGTGAGCGCCACACACACCCGACAGTTGTACAATATACACACTGCCACACACAAAACTGTCCCGCAACATACACACTGTTCTGAGTGCCAAACACACAACAGTTTTACAATATACATGTACACACTACGAGTGAGTGCGCAGGATGGTGTGCGAGAGATGTACCATACACTTCCGACCATTCTCGGGTATACAGGTCATGACTGGGCGCTGAAACACTACAGTATATGCACTACTATTCTTGGGTATACACCATAGGTCATGACTGGACGCTGAGAAACGACAATATACGCACTGCAACTGAGTGTGCAGGGTGACGTACCTTACACTTCCAGCCATTCTTGGGTATACAGGTCATGACCGGGCGCAGACAGAACGTGTGATAGCCCTTGTCACACGTGTCACACACCAACATCTTGTTGTCATCACCTGGCTGCCTGCAACACACCAGTCAGGGCTGGGGTTAGGGCTAGAGCTGAAGTAGGGGCTGGCTTAGTGCTAGGGTTAAGGTCAATAGAGTTATGAGGGTTAGATCAAGGTAAGGGTTGCGTGAAGACTCCCATCTCTTATGCAGCCATCAAAACAACGATTATCAGTTGAGGCTAGAGTTGAGGATTATATTGAGGGTTAGGATTAGAGTTGAGGGTTAGGATCAGGGTTGGGTTGAGGGTTAGGTTGAGGGTTAGAATAATGACCTGCACGTCTGGCAGATCTTGCAGTCGGGACACTGCCAGCCTGCGCGCACCACAGGGTTGACCTCGACCGTGGGGTCAAGACAGTTGCCGTGGTAGTGCTGACCACAGCTCGTACAGAACAGCTGATCGGAGATACTGCCAGGAGAGTCGCATACCACGCAGCACGCCTCCTGATTGGCTGCACCACAACCAATCAAAACTCGACCCTAAACCGGCCGCGAGAATCAATTCATAATTGCGCTGTCAATGACTGCACGAACATGATGCACAATGGATGCAAACTGGGCTATATTTGATCTTTGCAGTCAGTGTCAGTGATGTTAGTCTTTGATGCTCACAAGGGTTAGGGATGTTAGACTTAAAATGGTTATGGTTAGGGATATTACACTTTGATTCTAACAAGGATTATCACTAATTCTTGTGATAATTTATGACTTTGATTCTAACTAGGAGTAGTAATGTTAGGATTAGTGACTTTGATTCTAACTAGGGTAAGGGATACCTGACTTTCATGCTTACAACAGTTGCGGTTAGTACCAAAGCGTTGAGGGCCGAGGCCATGTAAAGGGGGTGTATTCAGGGCAAGGACTGAAGATAGATACCGACCAATAGTGACGGCCTGGTCTGTGTGGTCCGGACAGAGCAGCGACAGGGTCTTGATGTCCTACAGACAAACACACAGAGAGGGGGTAGGGGTGTGACACACAATCACACACACGGACAAGACACACACACAGAGGATGAGAGTATGACACACGCATACACAGCCACACACAGACACACACACAGACAGATGCAAGTGCCTTAACTCAAGCCCACCCACCGAGCACGTCGTATCCCCCTTCACTTCATACGTGACACGCTGATCAGACTGACCTGGAAGCAGCCACTGCCGGACGCACAGGGGTAGTGGTACTTGCGCGCGCAGCGCTGGTCTCTGCACTTGATGGTCGCGCCGTAGCGCGCACAGTAGCTGCACCGCTGTGCACACATATACAGTCAACAGTCTGCGCGCAGCAGCTGCACCGCTGTGCACACATACAGTTGTAGAATTCACAGTTTTTGTTTAACTGTTTTATAACATGAGTGTACACACAACGACTAGTCCAGTCTGCCTCGCAGCGCAGAATATATACATGTACAAAACATAAAGTAGAGGAGAGCCCCTAGAGATAGTATATAGACTAGAGCAGAAAGAACCTTAGTTCTGTTTTTGCAGTTTGTGTGTTGTGTGTAGCACAGTGTTGTGTGTAGCACAAAGACTGTATAGAGTTCAGTTCTGTGCAAGAGAGCTGGCACAGAACCACTTCTCCTTCTATAGTCGCCTTTTACGACACGCCTGGGGAGCTCTGAGTTGCAAGACAATTCTTTGTTCCCTGGCCTGCAGGGGGTGACAGACCCTAGAGATAGTATATAAAAGGTAGAGAGGACAGACTATAGAGATATAATTATATAAAGGTAGAGAAGAGACCTGAGTGATGCCAGAGACAACCGCCTTGTCGACGAATCTGAGGCTGTAGTCCTCCATCTGAATCACTCCCTCTGACCAGGCCGCACAGCAGTGGTGCGCCATTGTGTGACCTACACACAACCATCAACCATCATGGACCGCAATCCCACTTCATCAACTCTCATGGACCGCAATACTAATTCATCAACTCTCATGGACCGCAACACTAACCTTAATCACTCCCTCTGACCAGGCTGCACAGCAGTGGTGTGCTCTTGTGTGACCCACAGCCATACCATTACCATAACCCTAGCATCAAAAGTTTATCAGCTACCCTCTAATTCAACCCTATCTCTACCGGTTGCCCCCTGACCGTAAAATAGCATTGAGTATAGGGCGCCCATTCACAATAAGTAAGTAGTGCTCCACTGACCAGTTTTCTCAAACAGAGTGTTGATGTCTGTGTCCTCTGCCCACCCGACCAGACTGAGCTCGTCGACCAGGGAGGGCTGCAGGGCCCCTCCCTCCCCCTCAGTGCCCCCCCCAGCCCCCCCAGGGGCACCACCTCCTGACGCACTGTCCTGATGAGCGCGCAGTGAAGCAGTAGCAGCAGCAGCTCTCTCACTGCACAGTATCAGCAGCATCAGCATACAGTATCAGCAGTATCATCAGCAGCAGTATCATCCGCAGCCATATCAGCTACTATTCAGTGACATCACGCACCAACCTGTGTTTGAGGGCAGCCTTGCCCTTGGAGCGTGCGCCAGCTGGAGCCCCACCAGGGCCCCCCCTGCGACCCCCCTCGTCCACATCAAGGGAGCCGCGCTTGCTGCGCGCCCCCACCTGGCGCCGGAAGGGGTTGAAACCCGGGGTGGGGTCGTTCCTCGTCAGATCCCCCTGACCCAACAAACTCTTCTCGCCTCGGCTGCAGAATGCGCAGACTCGGTCCATGGTGCCACTGCATGCACACAGCACTAGTTGCAGCCCCTCACAGCATGGATAGACAAATGGGTCACAGCACTGATAGGCAACTGTGTCACAGAGTGAATGAGCACAAGACAATAATCGCATAAGAGCAGTTCTGCTCAAAACTGACGTCATACAGTGTTTGATAACGTCACTATAATAGCACAAAATCTATCCCTGAAGCTAGTTGAAGGCTTAACGGCCGCGGAGCATACAGGAGCAGGACAGCATGTAGAATTTAATTTAAATTTTATTTTTGATAGTTTAGAGACCATGTGTACTGCGCGGCACAAAGACTATATACGGTCCGGTTCTGTGCAAGGGAGCCGCATAGAACCGCTCCCTTTCTTTAGTCGCCTTCGCGTCTTGCCCGGGAAGCTCTGGGCCCCAAGTCAATTCTTTGTTCCCCGGCCTGCAGGGGATAGCAGACAGGAGACACGCCGTCTTCGGCACCAACCACTTCACAGCACGCCGCATAGTACAACATCAACTAAAAACTAATCACCAAAATAAAACAAAATACGATCAACATAATACAGAATCAAAAACGAAATAGAACACTGAAGCACAGCGAGGTAGCATGCGAGGCTCATACTGCACTAGACACTACAGGGCCAGCCTTGACTCTACAACTGGAGGTCTGAAAGAGGCTCTGCTGCCATGCGGGGGAACTCGGATAACGGAGGCGGGGTAGAACGGGGGATGGGGAGGGGAACCCGTGTTACCTGGCGGTGTGAAAGGAGTAAGCGTCGGCCTCCATTAACGACATCCACACTCTGAGCACGAACACACACACACAGACAGACAGTCACATAGACAGCTACACCAGCCACGTAGCACAATGTCATGCAGACAGACAAGCAGAGACACACTAGAACACAGACAGCAAGAAAGTAATGTGATACAAGAGAACCTTCCACCACCACAGCGCTGACACTGCAAGCGTGCATGACACATGAGGCTCCACTGAGACAACGCTCAGTCGCCGCGCTGTTTGACTCTGCTGCCACCAGAGATGTTCACAGCCTGACACTACTAGCAGCACCTAATAGTACTGACAGTACATTACAGGCAGCACTACTAGCAGCACCTAATAGTACTGACAGTACATTACAGGCAGCACTACTAGCAGCACCTAATAGCAGTGCCTGTTCTCAGTTTTAACTAAATTGTTTAGTTCTCCGTTTAACCAAAAATTTAATCAAAAGTATGTCTTTTTCGCCAGGCCTTACAGTTTGTGTTAAATCAATCCTGTTTCTTCCGATGCGCTGCAGCATAATACGCCTACATGTATTGCTACATAATACGCCTACATGTATTGCTACATAATACGCCTACATGTATTGCTACATAATACGCCTACATGCATTGCTCTGTTCATCATCACACAACCAGCAATTGAACTTCTACTGACAAAGGATCCGTAATAAATTTCCCAAAGACTTTCGCCAAATTTTATTTCGACAATGGTCAAACTAAAATAATTTTTGCTGATTTTGAAGATCAGTGGATGAAGTAAGTGACTTTATTTTATATCATTGATCAAAAAACAAGAATATTTTAAAAAAGGCTTAGTTCTACTTTTTGTGATTTTTGCTTGTTTGATTATTTTGATTATGTTTTCCCTGCCGAAGTCGTGAAAAAAGAAATGAATGCTCGGGGTCAGTGACATTAATGGCCCGGGGCCAGTGGCGTTAATGGTCCGGGGCCAGTAACATTAATGGCCCGGGGCCGGTGGCATTAATGACCCGGGGCCAGTGACATTAATGGCCCGGGGCCAGTGGCATTAATGACCCGGGGCCAGTGACATTAATGGCCCGGGGTCAGTGACGGTGACATTAATGGCCCGTAGCCAGTGACATTAAAGGCCCGGGACCAGTGACATCAATGGCCCGGGGCCAGTAAGGACACTCCCTCACTACTGGCAAACCCAGAAACAATACCAAGAACTAAACATATAAATTCATCTAGAACTAAGGGCGGGATTCTTAGTCATCACCGCTTTTGTTAATCTTTTCGATAAACCAACAGTTTATTGAACGACTATCCTCCCAAAAAAGTTTAACCTGTCAGCGGAAAAAATCTCTTTTATGAAGGCCAAAACGCACCCGATTGACCTATCGCTGAGTTCATCTTCGACAGCAGCTACATCATCCACAACCAATCAGAGGTTAGAATAGTCGAGTTAAACGAATGGCGACTAACTATTGTGCTGATTGGTCGTCCTCTGATGTAACCTAGCTAGTCATGAATTACTCTTTAGGCCTCAATTAATAATTGAATTTTGTCAATAAATGTAAGAAATTACATTGAACAAAAAGCA
>JAQIWG010000810.1:0-29079 GCA_034695025.1 Chamaedrilus cognettii
CTTTATCAGTAACAGTTTTGCCATCAACAATGAAAGAATCGACGATGTCTTCCCGCTGAATTTTGCCTGTTAGTGTATTCAGCAGTTTCCATGTATTACGTAGATCATCAACTAACGATTTGAACATATTGTAATAAAAAGTTTTCTCTGCAACCTTCAGTCTCAGTCCATGTCTTAATTTTTTATGGTGCTCTTTTATATCTTTTTATTAACGTCAGTACCATTTTTTCTATATTTTTTGTACAATTTAGATTTTTTAAGGTACGATGGAACTAACGCCTTGGTCATTCATTCATTTCTAGGCAAGAACCTGTGATTAATATTAATTCTTTTTTCGGAAAAATTTATATTGAATATGTTCTAGTATTGATTAGTAAAGCATTCAAAAGCAGTGGATGTATTATTTTCAGTCAAACAGTGATGATAAACAGTTTCCCAATTTCCATTGCTCGCCAATTCTGCAAGAAAACCTGCATTTGATTCCTCATCGTAAATTTGCTGCATTGTTGCCTGCACCGGGACTCAAACCCAGGTCTCTTGACTCTGTGTCGGACTTAACCTCTACACCACAACGCCTCATCTTTTGCACCAAATTGCTTAGGCCTATGTAAATATAAAAAAATTCTACGCTAACAAAATATTTATAATACGCTGTTGTCTGTGCAGTACGTTTGCGGTGGTTGCGCCCAAGACGATGCGCGCCGGAGCGTCGTATGACGCCACGGTGACGTTGATCAACGCGGCGGCCCCCGTGACGTTTAAACTCGCGCTGATAGACCCGACCACTAATGCCTCGCTCATTTCCACGAACGTAACCCTCACCATGAAGGACGCTGTCGGTGAGTCTCGCGAGTCAGGGTTCTTTGGCAGGCAGGCGCAAAGCCACGGGTTTCTTTGGGGTTGGTTGAACAACCCAACTTGTAAAAAATGCAGGGAGTTTAGAATGCCCATACGACGGCCTATTTTCTTAATATGCATCACCTTCTGTCTGATCATTTAAATCAAACGGTTGATTAAATCACTGTTCAACAATCAATATGGCGCCCGTTTTTGTTTACAATGGACAATTCTGCGGCACAGCTTCCTTACTTGCCTACAGATTTTGATGCTGACAACAGTAACAAGATGTAGAATCTGCATTTATCATTCAAACAAACGATGGTTTATAGCAATATATTTTTTACTATCTTTGTTTTTGACTGTAGTATACATACGTACATGTAATTTTATATTACTTTGGCGAGGTGCTGTAGTGTAGTGGTTAAGGCATTGGACTTCGAGTCCAGATTACCTAGGTTTGAGTCCAAGGCACCGGTGTCAACTATGAAACCATGCGTTACAGGCCCTCCAGCAATGTTGTTAAACACACGAGTGTCGCCAGCTGATAATCATCGTCCAGAGTAGTTTATTATTCTGGTTGGCGACAGGAAGAGGATCGGGTGTAAAAACCCAGGTCAATATAAACGTCTAACCTGTGTTAACATGGACACGGCGTTACAGGCTTGCCTGTAGCGCATTAGAATGGACGTCAAACACAGTGATTATTATTATCCTATTATTTTATTCGCCGTGACTGACCTTTAACCCAACGTTGAATATATCTACATCCAATCATAAGCGCGGATTGCGCAAATTGAGCGGCTACTATGAACCCTGATTTAAAGGAGTTGGTGACGGCAAAAATTGTGCTGAATATATACCTTGCCTTTATTAATTCAGTAATTTAATCCCAAAGCAGTTTGTGATTCTAGGGACAATGTTGCAGGTACATTGCTACCTGTGATGTTTATTTTCTAGTGTCCTCTGTATGTCTCTCCAGTCCCCCCTGCAGGTCGGGGAACAAAGAATTGACCTGCAGCCCAGAGCTTCCCCGGGCCAGTCGTAAAAGGCGACTTAAGAGGGGCAGCGGTTCTGTGCTTGGTAAAGCCGAGGCCGAGGCACAGAATCGGACTGTAATAGTCTTCGTTACTACACACGGTCTTGAAACTCGCAGGGGAAAAAGAAGAACAAGGAGAAGAAGAAGATATCTCTCCAGACAGGCCTTACATCGCGTTTATGTTGGTCAATTTTTTTGAATCACAGTGCACTGTTGGGCATCAGCCACATGGTGTTTATACATGTAAGCTGCACTTTCTTTCGCCTGCGCTGGGCCTGAGACCGTGGGATCTGACCGCAGAGAAAATAACCATTTTTCTCAATTTTAAATGTTAGTAGGAAATGACACTGATTGACTTGAGCCAACTTGTGTGTGTTGAACCCAGATAATATGCAACCCTTCGTTGGAGTTCAGCACCAGCCATTCGATCTTACAATAAATAATCAAACTTTATGATAGCAAAGAAATTGATCGAAATATGAGAATGGTGGCGGCATCTGGGTCTGTAGGTTTATTTGAGTTTGATTTAGGGCCTAGTGACATTTGAGGGCCGGTTTTAAAATTTTACTTGTTTACTTGAGCTGATGAAATGCAAAGTTGCATTCAAGTGCAGTTTTTCTTTTAACTGTTTATTTTAAATGTTCCTCTTGTTGTTTCAGTGAACACGACCCAGATAAGCATGCAGGTTTGCTTCATCTTACTGTACTTAATACCTCATTGATTTTGCTGCATTATAGTGAAGAAAAATGATGAATAAGGCTTCAAAATAGCGCCGTCTTGCTAATGCAAGTTCATTAACTTGCATGTTGCAAGTGTTGCAATGTTAAGCTAATGCAATTCCGCACCTACGATTCAAGCAAACGATGTTATTCCATCTCCGTTTGCATGACATATTCTTGGTGCGTTAAAAGTGCAATATACATACATACATACATAATGCATTTTAACTAAAATATCCAACATTAAACTCTTCCACTCTTACGCTCTGCCGCTTGGCCAGCCATGTGCCAGCTATCGGACAGCTATGTGCCAGCTATGTGACAGTTATCCTTAAGGAGGTCTTGTTCTTCCTCTTCCTTTTCACTCTTTCGCTTTTAAACTTTTCCACTCTTCTGCTCCGCCGCTCGGCCAGCTATGTGCCAGCTATGTGCCAGCTATGTGCCAGCTATGTGCCAGCTATGTGCCAGCTATGTATCAGCTATGTGCCAGCTATGTGCCAGCTATGTGCCAGCTATGTGCCAGCTATGTGCCAGCTATGCGGTAGCTATGTGCCAGCTATGTGGTAGCTATGTGCCAGCTATGTGCCAGCTATGTGGTAGCTATGTGCCAGCTATGTGCCAGCTATGTGCCAGCTATGTGCCAGCTATGTGGTAGCTATGTGCCAGCCATGTGCCAGCTATGTGGTAGCTATGTGCCAGCTATCTGACCGCTGTGTGACAGCTATGTGACTGCTATGTGCCAGCTATGTGCCAGCCATCCTTAAGGAGGTCTACTTCTTCCTCCTCTTCCTTTTCACTCTTCCGCTCTTAAACGTTTCCACTCTTCCTCTCCGCCGCTCGGCCAGCTATGTGCCAGCTATGTGCCAGCTATGTGACAGCTATCTGACTGCTATGTGTCAGCTATCTGACAGCTATCTGCCAGGAGGTCTTCTCTTTTTTCCTCTTTCTACCCTTTCGCTCTTCCACGCCTGCTCTGCTCTGCTAGCTATCTGACAGCTATGTGAAAGCTCAGGCATCAAGAATCACTGAATCAAGAGGGAAATTTAGCCACCATGGCGTTGTAGTGAACAATCTCGAGTAAGTGTAGAATATAAAAAGATTTTTGTGAAATTATTCTGAAGCATTTCTAGGTTCTAATGCAGCCGAAATTTGACAGAAATTACAATAGTGTCACACATGGCTTAAAGAGCTTGCACTTGGCTGAGTTAGCGCTTAATTTTCGTTTTTGATTATTATGCAAGTTCATGTTTTTTGTATATATTGCTAATTGAATGACCCCAGCGGCAGAGCCTGATGCAGGAATTAGTTACAAAAGCTCAGCATGAAGGATGTTTGGAGTACAGCATTCTCAAAGCTATCGGGTGCATGCAATTATGAACAAATTGTCAACGACTCGAGACGTCTATTTTTTTATAAATTGTATTGTCTAGCCACATATCTGAAACTTTTTAATATGAATACTTTATTGAGCTTTCTATGAGCTAATGGTTTTCTTTACAATGCAGCAAAATACATTAAAATACAGTAAACTACATTAAAATACATTAAGATACACTAAAATACATAAGAATCCATTGTCAAACGTAAAAATGCATTTAAATACAATCCAGTGGAGTGAGAAAAAATTTAAATACACTTTTCTTTTTCTTTATTGATTGTTATCTCATTTTATATATCCTACTTTATTATTAAATATTGATTTTGACACATTATTTTGTTAAAATAAAAGATTTGGCACGTTTTTGTGTAGGTCTAAATATAATAATTTTGTTTAAATTAGTATAGCATTTAGAAATAATTTTCTATTGAAGGATTTGTGTGGAATGCTATATTACGTATATTATTGCTCTAGATTCTTGTTAACAGTTATCACGGGGTGCGCCAATAGGTGTACGGCTTTATTTTGTGAATGTTCTTTATTTTCTCAATATACTCCACTGTTTCAATGACATGCCACTCATCCATCTCACCATTCTCATCTTTGTCCGCTCAAATCTGGCCTCTTGATCGGCCTTTCGTGCCTATGTTTTACTTCATATATCACTGCACTTTTTACACACGCCTCCTATACCAGTCCTTTCGGTTTCAACGCTATATACTTTATTTTGTGAAATATGCTTTCACACTACAATTGTGCAGATACCGACGACCCTGGCGCAGACCTCCTACACGCTGGTCGTGAACGGGACTGGAGGCCTGACCTTCTCTCAGAACAACTCAGTCAGCGTGTCGGGAAAAACTTTGTCCATTTTTGTTCAAACGGACAAGGCAATGTACAAGCCAAGCCAAACAGGTGCGCCTCAAAGCAGTGTTACTGCTTTTATGTATCTTTATTCACACAAATAGTGTAGCAAACTGCACGCAAGCACAAATACAACTTTGAAGAAAATTAAGTAGGCTGAAGAGTGATAGCAATGCTGTCAATATGATCACATAAGGACAACAATAATAAAAGTAATGAAAGTAAGAAAATCTTAAGCGATGTGGCCGAGTGGTCTAAGTCGCTATAAGTCGGATTACGAGTGTGATAGCACGTCGGTTCGAATCCCGATCGCTCGAGGATTGGGAGTCAATTTATGCACTTTTGGCAAGGGTTGTTTAAATTCGTCAGCCATGGGTGTTCTTATGATGCCTATCAGTCTATGGTGAACCTACCACCAGCGATCATCAGCTCGTGTAATGGGACATCATCACCGTATCCCCATAATGGGCTATGGTCCGTTTTCTTGTGCCTAGAAAAAACTGTCTGCAGCTTATGCATGTATAAGTCACCTGCAATGATGCGTTTGGTTTCAGTGTTGATGCGAGCCATTGCGCTCTATCCCAACCTGCATCCGTATAAGGGACCAATGAACATCGCGATTTCGGTTAGTTGTGCGCTTTGATTTTAATTAGTTGCATCTGTTCAAATTCTTGCATGCATTGACACTGTACATAGGCAGAGAATATATTTGTCTAGTATAAATTAACATCCACGAGATTGTCCTTGTTTTTAGTGTCCTCCGGTTTTCAAACACACGACAGAAGATGTGAACGCCACTGTTTGATTGCTCGATTGATGTTCTTGTAATAAAAGGGACTAGCACTCTTCAACCGAATGCGGGTGATTGACTTTATGACTTTAAGGATGAAAAATGCGTCCGTATATTAAAGAGTGGCAGCTGCTTGATCACAAGATCATCGATCGATCAATCAAACAGTGGCATCAACGTCTTTTGTCATGTGTCTGGGACTTTGGGTTGAAAGAGAACATCTTTCACATCAGCTAGGAGTCAATCTTCTTTGCTGCTTACCCCTTGCAAACCAGGGAAAAAATTGGCTTGCAGCTCAGTGCTTCCCCAACTGAAAGAAACTCATCAAGTCTGCAGGTCGAAGATAATTTGTGAAAGTTATTTCTCTCTCCAGTCACGCACTTCATAGTTTCCTGCCATCCAATTAAATGAACACATCCCAACTCGCGCCATTGAGCGCATAAAAGAGTCTTTCCCGCTAATTCAGTTTCGACGGACTCAACTCGCGACGATCTTGCTAGAATGCTGCATAGTTAGCGTGTTCCTTTTAAATATAAGACTATTATGTATAAATTTAACATTTGTGCTCCTTTTTCTGTTTTTCACCCTGTTCGAACTGATGTTGCTGCCAGCTTGGCGGATGCACGCGTGTATGGACATTGTTGTGTTGATGTATTCTGGTCTTATTAACCTCGTGCGTTTGACATTTGGTGAATTTATCGTGTCTTAAGTTCAACAAAGTTCGTGATGTTACGTCGTTACGTTGTCTCGTTTCAGATGTTTTTAACGTTGTATTGGCTGGTTTCAGGACCTCAATGGCAACAAGATCATGCAGTGGCTCAACGTGCAGAACGACAGCGGTAGGCAGCAGCACGATAGCGGCTTAGAAATAATGCGTAGACGCTGAGAACTTTGCGAACTAGAAGATGTTGACGATTAAAAGTAGGAGTCGGGTTGTAGTTTAAGGGCTGTGTGTAGTAACGAAGACTATTACAGTCCGGTTCTGTGTAAGAGGACCACCACAGAACCGATCCCCTTATTTTGCCCCCGTTTACGATTCTCCCATGTAGCCCGGGGTATTCAACATACGAGGTTGCTTCGTTAAGCATAATGTTATTTTGACTTGTAATATCATGAATTTTGTTGATATAAGGACAAATTAAACATTAAGAAATTTGTGGTATATTAGGGTCTATAGTTTAAAAATAGGAAATAAATTTGAGAAGAAATAAAGATTGATGACACGTGATGCAATGTGAAGACTAGCTAAAGAATTTGGACTACTATCACCTGAGAAAGGAAATCGTCCAAGCTGAGTGGCACACGAACAGAAAAATTATATTTGAAGAGGCATTTTAATGATGAAATTAGCTTTGGACTATTCTGCTATTGGGTGCAAAACTAGCAGAAATCAGCTTGATTCTAGACAAACAGCTCCCTGCAGGCCGGGGAACTAAGAATTGGCTTGCTGCCTAGAGCTCCCCGGACGAGTCGTAAAAGGCGACTAAAGAAGGGGGAGCGGTTGTGTGCGGGCGGCTTCCTTGCACAGAACCGGACTGTATGCCTGGGACTGTGTGCCATATAGGACTGTAATAGCCCTTGTGTGGTACGCACCGTCGCTAAAATACAGAAAACAAATCTAGACAACCACGAGAAGCCTAATAATCTGTGGCGCCATTTTGCTGACTCATGACAATTTCCTTTTTGGTGCAACGTGCACCAGCAACTATATTACTTCTCTAGCCCTTCTAGGTTGATAATAGTCCAAAATCTTTGGATTTACGTGAATATTGGCTATTATGTGTGGTAGTATATTGCTGTTCAAATTAAATATAACGTGCATATTATTAGGTTGGTTGCAATTTAGAAATAGCCCGATTAGGATGTTGACTTTTGATAATATCATGTTCGTATAGTTCGAGGTGCAGTGGTATTGTTGTGTCTCCGGATTTAGTTTTAGAACTGTCAAAACATTCAGACTGCGGTACTTTTGCGTTTCTTGGCAATGTGTAGCGTCATCCAGCGGAAAAGATCACTTTGTTGTACCGTAATCATATTGCCATACTGTTTGCCAGTAGGCTACTTTATAGTATTCCAAATTGTTGTGACTCTCTGCAGGCGTGGTGGGGCAGCAGCTGATGTTGTCCGATCAACCTCCGCTCGGCAACTGGCAGATCATGATCACAGCCATGGTCAGTCCATTCTTTCACCTTATATCACCAACGAAGGTAATTGAAGTTTTTTGCGGACAAATATAATAAGCGCATAAAAATTATCCTCGCCTCGCCTATCCCATAGTCTTGACGACCGTAGAGGCGTCATGCTGTACAGCGTTGAGGATCGTCTTCCACTTGCCACGATCCAGGGACGACGTATGTAGGTTGTTTGAGCTCATACCGGTTCAGTCAGTTACGTTTTTCAACCAGCTTGTATGCGGTCTGCCCCTCCCCCTCGTCCCTCCGCCGCTCCTTGTATGATTGCTACCACTGCAGGCCAGGGAACAAAGAATCGGTCTGCAGCCCAGAACTCCCCGGGCTTGTCGTAAGAGGCGACTGAAGAAAAGGGGGAGCGGTTCTGTGCCGGCTCTCTTGCAAAGAATCACACTGTATATAGCCCTTGTGTGCTACACACGGTCCCTAAACTACAAAAAAACAAAACAAATTGTATGATTGTGGTCGCGGGGCTGCCAGCCCGTTTGCGTGTCCATAGAAAACTGCATATTGCATCACTTCACTGCAGTCAGAAGTGAATCGTGTTGGCCAATGATCTCAGTCGTCAAGATTTAGGGTCAAGGTCCCCGATGGCGCCTTTCGGCGCCAAAACGGACTATAAGCCCAGTGATTTGATTTGATTTGATTTAATAGTTAGTTCTTTCTCTCATCTTTGTATCATCAACAGTAAAATAATATAAACCAGCCCTCAATGTTTTAAGATAACTTGCACACTATAAAAAACAATAGTTATTGTTCCTGACGTCCATTCTTATGCGCTACACACAAGCCTGTAGCGCCGCGTCCATGTTAATACGGATTAGACGTCTATATTGGAGCTGGGTTTTACGGCCGGATGCCCTTCCTGTCGCCACCCAGAATAATAAATTATCCTGGACGATGATTATCATTTGAAGGTATTTGAAGGTATATGACGACGCTAGGTTTGGGGGAGCAGTTTGGGTGGGTTTTGGTGGATGAGGAGGGCAGTGGGCTGGAGAGGCGGAGGCGGAGGCAAAGTTATTCGCCCCTGGTAACGCTGGTTCCAATTCCATCATCTCCTTAAATATTTTATTTTTTGGTTAATTGTTCTTCCCCCTGCCGGCATCTCACGCTGTCCCCGATGCTCCCTTTTAAATAAATTGTTGCTATGAATGATATGCTCTGTATTCGAGAATATTTTGAATTAACAGATTAATTTTTCCTTTATTTTTGAAGTATGAAGCAATGCTTGAAATGGTTGTACTGAATATTATTGTGATGCAGTAACAAGTTTTAATATAACTTTGAAGCACGGATTAAGCTCGTTTTATTTTGATCATTTCATATAAATAAATAATAATTTGTGCTATGAGTTGAATTAGGCAGCGTTCGTAAACAAAAATTGCCTGCTTTTTCTACAGGGAAACGTTTTCACAAAGAGTTTCACCGTGGCAGAATACGGTGAGTTGAAATCTAACCAGTTCAGTGTTATTAGCCAATAATGCCCCTAAGACTATTTGCTGAAAATAGCCTACTAGAGCACCGGGATAAAAAAGACTTAGTTTGCGGTTCTCTATCTAAATCATTTATTAACGTCAAACATAAAAGATGAGAGGGTGGGGTAGACTGCCGGAGCTGGGAAGGTGGAGCCAGCGTTGTTGGGGCTTAGTCCCCTAGGCTTGGCGTTAGCTGGGCCTAGATTTGCGATTGACGGGGCCCCCCTCCCGCATGCTCTGGATCGATGTCATTATCTCCTTAATTGGTTAAGTGTCGGCTTAATTGCTTCCTTGCCCTGAAGGTTCATCAGTCTTCCAATGCATCGTCATGGGGTCAAGGCACGTGAGGGCGTGTGTCCGTGGTCGCAGACGTCCAACCTGTGCTAGCACGGAAAAATGAACGGGAAAAATGAACAGGAAAAATGAAAACGATGATAAAAATAAAAAACGGAAATGATACGTTGGTACATTGCGGATCAAAATTTCGGTGTTTCTTTTTGCGCTAGTTTGAAACTAGATTTCCCGATGCGAAAAGAGGAGCTATATTTTTTTTTATTTAAAATTAATCGGTGAGCGCAGCAGATAAAAGTATATTAAGAAATACAATGCAACAGCTGTAGATGAGAAATGCTCCTATGTTGTCTCGTTGCAGTAATTCATATAAATAGTTGATGAATGCTGTTCTTTGGTTGCAGTGCTGCCCAAGTTTCAAGTGACTGTTGGGCTACCCAAGTACTATCTCGTCAACGTCAATCAAAAGGCACAGCAAAAGGCACTACCTATCACCGTGAATGCAATGTGAGATCTTTCTATTGTTCTTTGTTTTCATCCGGGTGCTTCTTCTCGTTCTTGTTCTTTTCTCTATATGCCATATATACGTCAGTTGTACGATAAGTTATTTAGCAAGTAATTTATTAGCCTTGAGCTTTAAGATTGGTTACACAAATTCAATAGATAATTAACATACTAACCTCCTTTTTGATGTCTATTGTGTTTATGTCCATGCTTTTACACAGATTAAACTTTTGTGCCCTGATGAGGATCGTTGGAGCTGAGTTTTTGCGGCCGAATGCCCTTCCTGACGCCAACGAAATAAAGAACTATCTGGCACGGGGTTAGCAGCTGGCGACACTTGCGTGTTTAACAGCCTTGCTGAAGGGCCTGTAAGCATGATTTCATAGTGCGGCGCGGCGACTTGAACCCAGGTCCTCTGGACTCTCAGTCAGACGCTGTAACCACTACACCATAGCGCCTCGCTGTTGTTCAACTGGCGTTTGTGCGATGAACCATAAATGTTGTGTTGCTGTTGTTGTTGTTGGTCTGGTTGTTTATAGACGCATAGATGGTACGCATCTCGTATGTGATTCTTGTCAGGTATTTGTCTGAGAGCGATGCCTAAGGGATTTCCACCCACTGCTCGCCGCTGGCCACCGATTTTCGCTACCAACGACATCAGACCCGTTTATAGTCTTGCTCTGGTTCGAAGACTTTACAAGCCGAGAAATTGAATTCTCTATGCAGCTAGAGCGGGGATCGAACCCCGGACCTCTAGCACGGCAGTCCAGTGATGATACCACTAAACCACACAGGCTTGTGCATAAGTGTCGTGTGTACTGTTGATCCAGGTACACGTATGGCGAGCCAGTCAAGGGCAGAGCGAGCATAGCCATCATGATCCAGCCGTACGCCTATCAAACGTCAAACTACCCTGTCTTGATGATGAATCTTCCGGTAGTGCTTCTGGCTTGTTATCTATGCAAAACTAAGGGAAAAGGGTAGTCAGATTTTAGCTGTCAGTTAGAGTATCGTTCCACGATGCATTTTTTGCATGCAGATTTGCATGCTTGAAAAATTTGTCATAAAGCACACAGCGGGCTAATGCAATTGACTTATCCCATCAAGTTGGAGAACAAAGAGTAGACTTGCAGCCCAGAGCTCACTGGGCGAGTCGTAAAAGGTGACTAAAGAAGGGGGTGCGTGCGGGCTTCTTTGCACAGAATCGGACTGTATATGGCCCTTTTGTGCTACACATAGCTTGGTAGCTCAGTCAGCCGGTAGCTCAGACAGCTAAGTCGCCAGACCTCCACGCGTGCGGTCGCGTGTTCAAGACCTGGCTGCTACCAAGTAGTGGTGTTGGATAAACCATTCAGTTACAGTGTTTGGCTCTACTCAGGCATAAAATGAGGACCAGACCTCGTGTCTGGGGAAGATGGCGAAGTCTATCGAGGCAGTAGGCTCTGTCTCATGCACAGTGGATGATACCCAGCTATTCCTTGCCCGCTCAGAACGCCGCTAATGGGATGAGCTCCCACGCTTACGCGCGTTACTGGTCACAGTAACAGCCTACATGATAATCTTCTTCTTCTTGATGCTACACATAGTCCCTAAAATAAAATAAAATAAAATAAACTTTTGGTTGTTCCTCCGCAGCTTGTCAACGGCATGGCGCAGGCGATGATCTCCATTGAGCAGCTGCTCGCCCTCGTGCCCCTCACGTACACGCCCGACGACCTCTGGACCGCACTGCCCTACCGCACGATCGTCGTGTCGGCGAGTGTCAACGAGACGGTGACGGGCGTCGTGCTGAGCGGCAACGCGACCGTCGGCTGCGTGCAGCAGCGCTACACGCTCACCTTCCTCAGCATCACCGCGTCCAACTTCAAGCCGGGACTGCTCTTCTACGGATATGTGAGACTTCGTACTACTGTTGCTACTTCAGTCTGTACTATATACTGATTTTTTGTAAGCCGGGACTGCTCTTCTACAGATATGTGAGGCTTCATACTACTGTTGCTCCTTCTTTACTATATACTAATGGATTATAAGCTGGGACTGCTCTTTTACGGATATGTGAGCGATGGACGTTTTTGTTTGTTTTTGTAGTTTAGGGACCGTGTGCACACATGTAGCACAAGACTATATATACAGTCCGGTTTTGTGCAACAGAGCCGGCACAGAACCGCTCCCCGTTCTCTAGTCACCTTTTGCGACTCACTCGGGGAGGTCGGGGCTGTAAGCCAATTCTTTGTTCCTCGACCTGCAGGGGGCAGAGCGATAGACAGTGACACTGTACACTCCCTGCTCAATGAATGAACTTTATTCAGCAGAGCATCGGTGGCAATCAGCTTGTTTTTTGGCATTATACAATTATTGACAAATGAATTTGTGTTTGTCGGCATGACAAAAACGAATATTTTGAACATCTGATATGACAATACTTTATGTAAAATTTCTGATCAATTTATGCAACTTTTTCTAAATTAGTTTTGACAATTAAAAATAAAACTTGTATCTTGGTCAGCCAATAGTCATATTGCTTTTCACACAGACCAATCGTATTCATCGTTGATGTCTTTGCTTTAGCTTCAGTTAATCAATCGGTCGTTAGATGTAACCTCGACGACAAAGGATGAAGTTCTTGTATCTACGTCAACCAATCATATTTGTTGACAACGACCAATCATATTCGTCGTTGCTTTCTGTGCTCCAGCTCCAATTGGCCCAGGCTGACGGCTCAGCCCCCGATCCCTCTGTCACAAACCCACAGACGGGAAGCAGCTACAATGTCCTGGTCTCAGCCCTGCAGTACGGAACCTCGGGTGGGCAGCCAGTCACGACGAACGTCAGCGTTCCCCTCACGGCCAACGGCTACATGATGTTTCCTCTCATGATTGGCTCAGGGGTCAGCAGCGTCAGCCTCAGCGTAAGCAAACGTTGGCTCATTGTCGTTGTTTTTGTAGCTGTTATTTTTGTTGTCGTTGTTATTGTTTTTTGTATTCTTTAAATATGCGTGGCAAGGGGATGCAGGGGAAGGTTTCTGATGAGTGATAAACTAATCGGATCATGTTTAATTACTTTATAGAACATTTTCATGCCAGACTTAATTAACACACATACATATTACTTACATACATTACATACATTATTACTTCACATGACATTTAATACTTAATTACTTTGCATTCGTTATTTAATTACTTACGATGCCATACTTAATTACTTTCAAGGCTATAATTGTTGCCTTGCAGGCTGCATACAATGACTCACTCACCAACAGCACGATCCAAGCCTCTAAGTACATCAACCAGTTCAACACGCGTGACAAGCAGGGAATCCAGATCACCATGTCTGGCACCAGCGGCGTCATCACGGTAGGTTGCTCTCAGGCTCAGTTGTTCAATCAAGAATTTGAACAACTAAAAATCGCGCACTTTAAAATCAAGCGCGCTTTTGCTATACGCGATATTTCTGTCCTAGCTGTGCGCACCTGCCTTAGGACCGAGCGAATTTGAATGATTTGAGATCATCGTCATCATCATCATTTACTTTTTACGTCCACTTTTTCGTGCTAGCACAGGTTGAACGTTTCCCACGACGAGACTCCCCCACAACTCGCGATTCTTTGCACATCTCTCTACTCGTGCCACGTTCCTTCATATTGTTCTCCGCTGCCTCCCTCCAAATATTCAAATAGCTCACCAGTAATAGCGAGTTATTTGAGTATCTTGAGTTATTTGAATATCTTTGATCTAATTTGCGCAGTCTGATTGGATCGTGACGTCATTTCCGTGACAATTTAAAACCAAATAACTCTCGATTGAGCAACTGGTCCTCAGTAGTCCTCGCTATAACCACGGCACGTATAGTAATAAATGACCAGCAATGCAACACTATGATAAAAGATTTGTGGATGACCAAACGGTCGCAAATTTTCTGCTATTGCAGAGCTGTTTGAACTAATTTTATATGGTTGCAAAACTGTTCGACCCGAAAATGATAAAATTGCAAATTAAACGACCGAATTCACTGTGTGGACCTGCAATCGAATAAATTTAGAGGCCAACGACCCTTCATCAATTTTGTACTCAACAATCTGCTGGATATATTGCTAAACTAACTAACTAGCCGCCTTGTCGTCTAATCTGATGAGGACTGCTGAAGCTGGGTTTATACATCTGGATACCCTTCTTGACGCCAAACAAATAGTTATTTGGCATAGGGTTAGCTGTTAGCGATATTTGTGTGTTTAACAGCCTCGCTGAAGGGTCTGTACACTATGATTTCATGATTTCCGACGTCGCGACTTGAACCCAGGTCTCCGGACTCTCTGTTTGAGGCCTTAACCACTACACCGCAGCGCCTCGCTGTGGTGTAATAATTGCTTGATTGAATTTCATTGAACAATTGAGCAAACCATTGAATTTCGAAATACGCAACTTCTGGTTGACGACACGAAGGGCATCTGATCATAAAAACTCATCTCCAATGTAAACGTCTGACCTGTGTTAACATAGAAATGGCGTTACGTATTAGAATAGGCGTCAAAAACGATGATTAATTCTTATATTTTACTGCAAATTCTAAACATGATATAATCATATTCTTTATTCCTACTGTTTTATATTTCATTTGTGTCTCTAGTTCAAATGTTAGAGGGAGTTGCTATGTTTTGTTTGCAGCCCAACATGGATGTAACATTTAGCGTGACGACCACTAACAGCACTTCATCCTACACTTACGAGGTATGTGTCATGTACCTACAAGGTATGTGTCACATACACGCAAGGTATGTGCCATGTGCATCAGCGACAATATTTTATTTCTTTTATTTTTTGTTTACCATTCTACTATGCTTTTTCCACATATATTTTATTCAAACAACACAGCACACGGAATACAATTTCACCAATGCATCCTAACTTAAGTAAGGTTATAGACTAAGCTGTTTTTTAGTAATGCAAGAAAACAAAATGTGTTATAAATGCGTAAGTTTGTAGTCTAGGTCGAGAGAAATATTTCCACATTTACACAAGATATAGACGTCTGGGGCTACATACATTAGATTCTGAGCAATCTCTTGGTTAGGAAAATATAATCTGAAACTGCACTGAATATTGTTATGTTAAGATAGTTGGGATCATCTGTGTTCTTTAGCGTATCCTTTGTGGCAAATATATCCAATTCCACCGCGTGTTCTACGTTCAGATCCTCAGCAAGGGCCAGATAGTGATGAGTAGAACCGTGATGGAGCTGACACCAAAGATGGATCACTCGTTTGACGTGTTTGTCGACGCGACCCTCGCCCAGACGCTGTCTCCGGCCGCCAGTGTGGTCGTGTGGTTCGTCAGCGCATACGGGGAGATTGTGTCAGACAGCATCCAGATCACCGTCAACGGAGCCATGGCCAACCAGGTCAACTGCGGTCATTGGTCATGAGGTCATTGGTCTTAGGTCATCGGTCTGAGGTCATCGGTTCTAGGTCATCGATCTGAGGTCATCGGTCTGAGGTCATCAGTCATGAGGTCATCGGTCATGAGGTCATCGGTCATGAGGTCATCGGTCCTAGGTCATAGGTTTGAGGTCATCGGCCCAATTTTTTACGGTTTCTGCTTGTAATCTAATGATTTATGCAATGCTACAGTAATTGATTCTATCATAACCTCGCGCCAAGCATGCAAATCAAGCAATTTGGCCTGGGGCCTGACTCCACCCATGCACAAATGCCTAGCAGAGCCGTATTAGTTGTTTGACCGTTATGTTTAAATCGAATGCAGTAGATGCCGATAGATATAACAGCAGCTACGCAGACCATCATAGCCTGTATTCAATTCCAAATCGGTGGGTAGAACCTGCAACTAAGTTATAGCATAAACTTGGGGCATCAAACTTCAAAAATTACAGTTATTTGCTTGAAAATATGCACTATCGTAACGAAAGATTTGCGTAGGACTACAACTCAATATATATGCTCAATGATTGGACCAGATTTGAGAATCGTCACGTAATGCACCAATCACGGTCAAAGTAACAATTAGTAAAATGCATGATATGTGATATGTAGTGACGATAGAAATGGTGCAGGTGCAAAGAGACGATCTCAAATGCCTGTGACGTCATACTGGCAATGAATCAATTAACACACACATGGGCACACGATTTGTATCCGAATTTCCTGCTTACGCAGGGGTAGGGCACTTGCATCCATAGACACACGTCCTCAACTTTAACCTATCCGTCGCATCCTCACGTTTTAATCCATTAGCTTTCATATCCTTCTCTATTACGCTTTTTCGCATCATTTCCGGTCTTTCGCTACGTCTTTCTCCATCTACCTCGGTCTCTTATGGATCAATTAAGTTAAAAATTTCTCGCAAGTCTGTTTTTTTTGTGAAACACGGAAAAATGTGACCGTGCTATCCCGCACTCTTTCTACACCCCTTCGTTTTTGGTTTTTATCAATTGTTGTATGGATGCCCACGGCAAAGGGAGGTCCTCGATGACGTCATTAGATGCCAAAACGTGCTCTAAATCATTATTTATTTTTATTTTTCTAACTTTACTGTTTTTCTTCTGTCATTTTTGATTTTTTTTGCATGTTAACTTTTGGATTTTTGTGTTCCTGCCTAAGTGGAGAATAAAGAAATTAATATTATTATTACTATTATTATTATTTTGGCACCAGGTGTCGCTCTCGTTCAACGCGACGAAGGTCAGCCCGGCGGACAATGTCACTCTGACGGTCAACGCATACAAAGGGTCGTACGTCGGCATTCTCGCCGTCGACCAAAGCGTCCTCAACCTGGGCTCAACCGGCAACGACCTCTCCCAGTCCATGGTCTGTACCGGCGTCAATGTTCCCTCTAAGCTGCGCACGTGTGTGGCTGCTCACAGATCTCAGAGACGCCGCGCACTAAAATTTGAATGCCGCGCACTAAAATTTGAGCCGTCGACTAATAAATTGAAACATGGAACTGATAAAGCAAACGGTGATTTCAAAATCATAGCCTAAATTATTTTCAATGTTTGTTTATGTTTCATAATGTTGTTGTAGTAGAATAGCGAAACTTAAGTTAATATTTAAGAATAGTTAATTATTTTTGTATAAATGACACATGACTAGCACGCGAAAAAATTCTGAAGGTGGAGAATAGAGTGGCTTGAACTGAAAATAGATTTTCTTTTTGCAAGGCCGTCTGTATGAAGCACTCTTCAGGAGACTCGCCTTGTTCCCTCGCTTGTACTGTTCAAGGGTGAGCTTAAGTCTGAATTTTCTTCAAAATCGTACCTTATCGCTGTCGTGTCTGTTCAGGTCAATCAGGACCTCTCGGGCTACTCGTCCTCAGGCGGCAGCAGCAGCGGGGGCATCATGCCCCTGATCGGCATTGCGCGACGCAAGCGTGACGCCATCTGGTGGGGGTGGCCCATCTATCTCGGGGGTGCAGACACCTCGTCCGTGCTCAGCGTTAGTCACCACTTAAGTTTTATGATCGTAATCCAATTTAAATAATTAAACTAATTTAATTAGTTTAATCATGCGGCCACAACGAAGTGTTGTGGGCGAGTGGTCTAAGTCGCGGAGTTCGGATTATGGGTTTGACAGTGCGTCGATCGAATCCCAGCCACGGCAAAGATTTTGAGTCACTTCATGCATCTTTGGCAAAGGTGGTTTCAATTCGTCCGCTCTGTATATCCATTAGGGTGAAGTGCAGTAGTGAATTGAAGAAGACGTTTTATTAATGACTAGCAAGAACACCGGTGACAAAGATTACCGATTGTGGAGCTATATATCGGCGATCCTACTGATCGCGGTCTAATATGAGAATATTTCTCAAATGAAGCACTGGTGCAAAGGAAGCACGTTTGTTTGTTCGAGATGCGTTAGTTCAATATTTTAACACGTCGACGCTAGAAATTGTAATAACGAATGCAAAGTTTTCCATGCCAATGCGTGATTCAACTTTATACTACTCTCGTAATGGTGAACTCCCATCTCGAACACAGGATGGTGCTTCATTTAAGAATTATCCAGCCTTAGTCAGCGTTCTGCACTCAAATTGTCGTCGCGTGGCATCTTTACAATTTTGATTCTTGACATACTGTTCCACACACAGAAAAATGTCATTATTATATACAATAGAAGACTAATATTGAAAAGGACGTGAGAAAAGTAGTTGCTGTTGATAAAGAAAACAAAAGATGTGTGGAGAAAAATAACATAGAAATTGGATTACATTTTTCGATAGACGACTAATAGTGATACGAACTGAAAGAAAAATCGTTGCTTTTGATGTGAGGAGGAATATTACATAAGCGAGAAATGGCGGACAACGTTATTCTTGTCCTTTTTTATTTGTAGTTTGTTACTTGGCTATTGCTTGTCTAATAGAATTATATATTGCTTTGTAGAATGCCGGCCTCATGGTGTTCACTGATGCGTTTGTGCAGAAGCCGCAACGTAAGTACCGCAAGACCAAAGTTTGAGCTAAAAAGTAATATAGGTTTCTTAATTTGAGCGACGCCTAGGTTTTTGAAATGTGGCGTCTGGAAACGCTGATTGTATGATTTTCTGGCGTCTTAAGAAGGGGGGGTACGTTCTTTGACGTCAGAGTTAAAATTTCTGGCATTGTAGAGATCGTGACGCCAGTTAACGCAAGCCTTGATTAAGAATCTTATGATTAATTCATTGACCCAATTTGTTTGCATTTGTTTCCTTATTTGCTTCTATCCCTGTTATTTTTCTATGCCTCAAAAGTGTGTCGATGGCTCAAATCCTGCGACGGTCAAAACTTGGTATTTTATGAGATCATCTTCGATTTGTGCAACAATGCACACAACAGACCTGGCAGCGGCCTCTTGTCATTGATCATAGGCGTCAAGAAGTATTAGTTTTTTCTTGGATGTGGCTAAAGCATTCGATATGACATGTCTTAGAAAATTAGTTACACAAGCTCGTTGACTGTGTTTCTGTGGGTTTAAACAAAAAAAAATTGTTGTTTTTCTTCAAATAAGCATAGCTGTTGTTTCGTAACAGTTGTACGTCAAAGTTAATCGAAGCTTATCTGCCGTTTTTCAACAATGCTATTGAGAGCTTTGAAGATTTTTTGAACTCTGGAGTTTATTGAAGCATTGAAATATATTTTATTTGCACTGATTGGCTGAACATGATATCCAGAATATTGATCTATTGGGACAAGTAGATTCTAACTACGGAACGTGTGTGAATTAGTCGAGACAATGTTTTGGATTGAAGTTTGAGAGCCAAGTATAATTGATCTGCTGAACTGATTGTTCAGTATTTGCTGTATATACTCTTGGCTGTTTTCATGTTATTGGTGGTTATTTTTAACAAATGTAAGTTTAATTTGAACAAAACTTGATCAATGAAAGAATCTTTTTACTTGAAGCGGTACTTGTATGTGATTTATTTTCAGTAATGAAAATAAATAGACACAAAGAATATTCTAATTGATTATCATCTAATATACATTCGATACGGCGTGAATGGTAAAACAGAATTATTTAGTGAATGCAAAATCATTCATGTATTACGGCTACTTAACTAATGTAAATTTCAAATAAATTTCAAATGCTCCATTCTTCAATATCGTTCGTGTATGTACAATTGTACATATTCTGAAAATTGATATTGTTACCTGGTACTTGCTTCAAGTCATCATGTAGAAACTGCGGTACGGTATCATCTGTGACAAGCTTCTATGAAAGTCAGTTCATTTTCAAAGCAGAATCCTTGGATGTAGTCAGGTCGCGATCTGGATCCTTCGCCGATTCAAAGGACACTCCTTTGAAAATTCGGATGAAATTTTCAAAAACTTAAATTCCAAGATTTACATTTGTAATAGGGACTGATCGCGTGGTATATATATGCATGATATTTATAATTACTGCGTACAGTATCTATAAATATTACAGATTTAATTCATGTGACTTTTGAACAAATGGAGTTAGCTTACACACTCGGCTTTCGATTTGCTCTCTTCTTTAGCCGCCTTGGTTTCCAGCAACTTGCAGTTGGTTGGCTGTTTGTCCAAAACGAGGAAAACTCTCAGATAACGCCTTCAGCTGATCAGTCGACGTTTTGCTTGCAACTAGAAACAAGAACTGGAAACGGTGCACTGTGCTTTAGGCAGGGGATGGTTTAAGCCAGCAACAGGCCATATTAGTCGTAGACAAACGTCTCATGAATTCATTATTCTTGAATATTCAACAGGCAACGACCTTCGGCGCTCGTGGTGTCAATATTGGCGGTCTCTCTCTCTCTCTCTCTCTCTCTCTCTCTCTCTCTCTCTCTCTCTCTCTCTCTCTCTCTCTCCGGATTCCCCGCCTAGGCAAGGGTAGGCCATTTGCAGCCACGGGCACAAGAATCCGTGACTATTTCTTCAGTGGATGTAATAGCTCCAAGACTTTAAGCCAACATGTACTATTATAATTATTTCACAGGCTATGAGTACGAAAACCACTACGAAGTCTTTGACGACGTCGTCGAATTGGAGGACTCTGAGTCGGAGAGACGGGATGGAGTTCATTTTGAAAGTGATGAAGTAATGCACTCGCTATCCAGTCCTTCGGATTCAGTGGATATGAAGGAGTCCAAAGTCCTGGATACCAAAAAAGTGCGAATAGAGTTTCCCGAGACCTGGCTATGGACCGATTCCATGATAGGGTACAAGCTTTGATTTAAGTTTCGAATGAAATCTAGCGTTTCGCTGTGCTAGAATGTGTGATGTGATTGCTGTTGAAGGCTTCAGTAAACGTGCTTTCACTTCTTGGCTGATTTAATCTCATTGTACACACTTTCACTTGATCTTTGAATTATTTATGGAACTTAACTGTAATTGATGTGATTTATGTTGCTTAACTGTGATTGATGTGATATGGTTTCTGATTTGCATGTTTTCACAGTGTCATGTCCCATGTTATTATGTGCATGACGTGTGTTGCCAAACGCCGCCATTTCACTGTTGGTTGGTCTTTTCTGGTTGTAAAACATTTTGGAAGTTCCAGTCTCTGAATGTAGACATACATTGGCTACATGGAAAAAAGTAAATCATTGAGTCTCCTTTGTCAACTGCTGAAACAGACCCCTAACCTATGATTTAAATTATTGAGATACGTTGCAGGCTGCGAACCCTACTACGTTGACTATGGGGATGGATGGGGCATTTTTGTTCCAGTTTCCAATATTCCAGTAGACATATCCCTCCCCCCCCATGGCAGCCGAAAACATGCCAACCAGTTCATTGAAAGTTCATTGATTCAGTGAAATAACAAATAGTAATAAGAATATTTGGCTTAGGGACCATTTCGGCGTCGAAAGACGTCATCCTAGACGTCACCTACTGAATCAGCAACTTTAGGTGACTGAAGTCACCGAACCCAGCTACTGCAGCTAGTGTGGGTCGAGTTCCATAGACTTGGCTGTCGATAGCTGCCACGATAGGAATCATACGATACAAACGTTGGCCTGATTCCGGAATGTTTTGTGGTGGTGGTGGACACCCCATCTGGATCCGTGACATTATTTGGCTGTGATTGATGTGATGTACTCTTTGATGTATGTGTTTTCAGTGCTCTATCATTATTGCGGTGTGATTTTAACGTAGTTTATGTGACTTGGCACGACGAGCATTGAATCTTAGTGAGGCTTCGTAGCTGTGCGAGAAGCCTTCAGAGCATTCTTGAAGAGCATTCACTTTTGGATTGATTCACTTTTGGATTGATTCACTTTTGGATTGATTCACTTTTGAATTGATTCACTTTTGGATTCATTCACATTTCTGATTGTTTTTTCCTTCAACTCTTCGTTTCATTTTGCTGTGATTAGGCAGTAGCCACCTTGCAACCGGTTCAATTTTGTGATCTTCGCAGTTATCAGGACTGTGAAAGGAAATCTGCATTGCACGCAGAGGTGTAGGCTATTTATCATTAAATTGTCTGTTTCTTGTCTTTCGCGTCATTATTGCTCGATTCTCAGCTGGATCTAAAAGTCGACCTTGCTTTACAAGAGAGCGCGAATCGAGATCTTGATTCGTGGGATGACTTGTATTGGAAAGCAAACTTCCATTAGCGTTACTCGTAGTTTTATAACCAACATTTTGAAAATTTATGTAAGCCCTCCTGATGTAGTACATGTTCGATATGTGATTCTACCCTGGCGGCTCGCTCGTTAAGAGTTCGACACTGTGTATACTCTACTGTATCGACTGTTATGTGAAGTTGGACAAGTTTTTCAGCTGCAGATGTAATGAATGGTGCATGCTGATTGGTGCATACCATTTTTCCAATTAATTTAAATTTGTACAGGCATCTTTAAACAATTCTGATTGAAAAGCACAGTGACCAGGCCTTTGATTTTGCGCATTACGCAATCGATGATGCTACACCATGTTCAGTGCATTTATTATTCAGTTAACAGTTATAAAAATTAACAGTAATTTAAATTTCATTAAAATAAGTACTTAAATGGTTATTTCCTGGAAAGTTTTCTGAAAATTGTAATAAATTCTTGAAGTTATTCGAGGAAAATGTCGGAATTACTTTAAAACAAATTTAAATTGTCAACTAATTTAAGCCAAAAGCTGCTTTTTTCATTGGCCTGTTTGGTGAAGGAGACCGGGATCTCTAAGTAGTTATTATCAGTTTATCTTTCATTGTTTGTTATTTAAAGCAGCACTGCATTGTTATGCATGCATAAACCGTAGTTATTGTTCCTACACAATTAACTGCCACGTGCATCTGCTTACATACTTCAAATACCATACTGTTGCATCTGATGTTTGCATGTTGCATGTTTGTATTCAACAAATAACAACTGATGATAAATGTGATCATGTTCTTCTTATTTCTATTTTTTTTGTTACACACGATAGTCATCTACTATTCGCCGCTCCCCGGAGGGCCTATAGGCATTGCCGGTGTCGCCGGCATGCCCGGGCAGGCGGGAGATGTGGGTGCCCCCGGGCCGGCAGGGCCTGCGGGCCCGGCAATGAACGCCGCTGCAGTGGCGCCTGGGGCTGCCACCCCCCCGACCCCGGTCGTGAGGGAGTTATTTCCTGAGACATGGCTGTGGAGCGACTTGATATGCGGGTATTCATCGCAAAGACGAAGCACTTCGTCTAATTTAGGATCGCCTAAAACTGACAAAAATGTGTTAAAAACTTTTGCATTTTGTAAGGTTCTAAATTGTTGATGTGATCGAATCATCAAAACCTACTTAGGAATTGATTAAGGTTTGAGTTAAGGGTTGCTTTGGGTTGTGATTATTTCTTTTCGTTTCGAATTGTGCCATTTTACAGATAGCCTACGCTTTTTAAGCTGAATCGTTCTAGGTGAAAAACTGAATTAGGCGAAGTGCTACACAGCCATCCTTAGCATTCCAGTTGACCTTTCACCTTCGTTTCATTTCTGGGATTGGCGCCGCTTTCAAACGGCTATTCGAGGGGTCCAGGTTTTCATTGGTATTTAGATCCGGATATCTTCGGTGCGTCTTGGTGTTTTCGAACTTTTTCTCTTGTCTTTGTCTATTTCATCTTAATTTTGTGTGATTCTAATTTGTATCTATTTTCTGTTGGTAGTTTAGTTCTAGAGTTAGTAACTATATATCATATATGTATTTTTTCTGGGAGGGGAGGGATTCTATTGTACACGAAAATTAACGTTCCCGCATTCAACGGCGACTGAGCATTTTTTAGCGAGTGATGCGAATACAAAATTTAAAATGCAAAACAAGCTTCCCTTCTTGTTCTGGATGTAAATTTAATCAAGTTTGTGAAACTTTGGATTTGCAAAAACATGATTTGGGTTCTTTATGTAATTCATTAACATAACTCTTTGTTCAACTAGTACATATGAGAATAAGAAATATTCGACCACAGTAGGCTATTCAATATCATTGCCTTAGCCAATGCCAATAGCTTCAGTATTACGTTTTGTATACTTTCGTCCATTCCGGATTTTGTTATTTACTAGTTCAATTCCATTTCCTCTGCAACTTCTTTTCGTCTTTTTTCTGATATCTACATTTAATTCGGTTGCGTTACGTGACGTTTAAATTCTTTATTTTTAATATTTTATATCTTTTGAGTTTCCGATTTTATGTCGTTCTTTTTCGTTTTAAAAATGCCTCTATTATGTCTCTTCTTCGTTTAAAAATATGATCAGTAAGACAGTATGAAAATTAAATACATGAAATTTTGAGATAAATTTCCTTAATCATGCCAACTTTAGGTGTTAAAGAGCTCTTTGACAGTATTTAAAATATTTTTATTTAGAAACGTGTATGACTATTTGTATTGAAAACTGAAAAGAGGCCAGAACACATTGACAAATGTGTGGATGTGTAGATTTTAGATTGTGATGTTGTCTGCTATGTTGTCTACAAGTAAATGTGTATTGTTTTTCTAACGTAGGCTAAATAGTTAATACATAGATTGCCTGCACTGCAATCTGCCAAGTTCTTAACTTTTTTGCTGGCGTATAAGCAGCTGCCTGATCCATTGCCGCAATTGTTGTACAAAATGGCGGTACTACAAACTGTCTGATCAAGGCACTGCGGCGTAGTTGTTGCTTAGACGTTATAAAGACGTTCACTGTAACAAAGTAGAAATTTTAACGATAAGAAATACATTATGTAGCCTACAGAGAAAGTCAATTAAAAACATGCAAATCTTTGCTGAATTGAACGCTAGTTGTCTTTGCAGAGTAAAGTTTAGTGCAGTGCAAGGGGCCCCTGAGGACCTCTTGCACTGCAGGGGCACTGCAGGGGCACTGCAAGGGCACTGCAAGGGCACTGCAGGGGCACTACAGGGGCACTGCAGGGGCACTGCAGGGGCACTGCAGGAGCACTGCAGAGGCACTGCAAGGGCACTGCAGGGGCACTGCAGGGGCATGGTACCAAACTGTTGATAGCTTTATTGCTTCTTCTTTGCAATGGTGACGTCACTGATTTGCATGGTTCCATTGCTTCTTCGCTTTCCGATGTTGACGACGTTGACGTCAAAGCTGACTGCCGAATGCTGTCATAGCATCGCTTAAAATTTGAGCTCGCCGCAACTGATTTTTAAGGAGAGCGACTATGTGTTAGTAACAAAGTTATTTGGAAATAAGTGTCCTATTGGAGGAGACTGCACTTTTGCATGCAACCTTGAGAAGAAAGATCTGCAATAATTTTGCTACCGTGACGTCACTAAGCTACACGCACCGCAGCGCTCTAATTGGTTTCCTGCTGAATGAAGCGAAAGCCGATGACATGTCAAGAGTAGATTGTAGATCATTCAATGTTCTATTTAAATTGCGTCGCCAACCTAAAACAAGATTTGACCCCTGTGACATCATGAACTTGCGTTGTTATTGACTGATTTGGACAGTTACAAAGTGAAATTTGGCGTAATGCATTGTGATTGACCATCGACTGCTCTGCTGGGTTTATGATTGGTCATGACGCGAAAGACGTATAGAGCAATTACGGTATTTAGCAGCTGGCTTAGCATCCTGTCCAAAAGATGGTTAATGCTCTTGTGGCTGTCTAATAATTATTTTGCGCTTGATCACATCAGTCAGTCGTTGACCGGTAAAAATTCAGCGTTTCACGTAATCAGATGCGCCGAAATAAAAACAAAATGGTGGATGACAGCCATACTCCCTTCTCCATAACTGTGGTTCAGATATTGTCTTCGTACAAATGAGTAATTCAATTTCTTGTAGTTATCTTGCGGCGGCTACCGCTACTGCACGCCGCGTCAGGGCCTAATGTCCCTGCGGCCGAAGCGCCGCAGTCCGCAGGGGCAGCCCAAGGCCCCGCTGCCCCCCCCATCACTGAGCCCCCGATCACTCGACAGGATTTCCCAGAGACCTGGTTATTTACCCACTGCACCGCAGGGTAATCGAACTTGCACATTCTGCAGCTCTGCATTTGTTGTTGGCAACTTGGCATACATATATTTGCTGGTATATTTTTGGAGGTGGCTTTCGTTTAACTAGATGGCGAATTTCTGGAATATCCGTCTGGAAGACAAATTATGTTGATTGGTCAAAAATTTATTGAAAATGATTTGGACATAATTTTTTTAGTATTTTTGTTGGCAAAGAAAATTATATTGTCAAAATTATATACAGTATATATGAGTATATCTTCAGTTGTTTCTGAGTCAAAAAGTAGATGAATTTTCGATTAAATTTTTGTTGAATTAAAATCAAAAGAACGTGAAATTTTCAGAAATATATTTCATTCGAATATATTTCGATATACGGTACCTTTTTTTAAAGATGACATTTAAGTTATTGTTTTTTGAAGGTTTGATTTGTAATATGATGGAATACTATTGGGATTCAATGTACACTAAATAAGTTTATTTATCCCTGTCAGTATTATTGTTACTTCTTTGTTCTCTTTTGCTGCTTTGGCATATAGTTTCAAGATTTTTTTTGTTGGGAGGTAGTAATTTCGCTTCTCTATTGCATTTTACTAAGTGTCTGTGGACGTCGGCCATTTTCTGTTTGAATATTTGCTATAATGTTTAGTTGTAAAAAGATCTATGGTATTGAAAGTAGGAAATAATTCTGTTGATCTGGCATTTTTGTCCTAAAAAGAACTTAGTCACGTGGCTTAGTTTTCTGGTGCATCACAATTAATTATTACGTGGCAATGTAACTGAGTTCTGGTTGTACTTTAACTGTCAGCCCTCAATAAACATTTTGCTTGAACTCAGACATCCGCGATCGAAAATGAATTTGAGACTAGATGAGCTTTCACGACACGATCACGTGCCAGTGTCTCATAAGTTTTTGACTGTATTCACTGACCGTGAAAGCTACTGATATGTTTACAACTGCAAACCGCAAAAAATTGTCTGTCCGATGTTTTGTTTACTGTGCAAATTTTGTGCAACCAGATCATTTTGCGCATCCGACGGTGATTTGTTCTGGTAAGTGTCCCAAAGTATTCGATGTTGGCGGTATGCGTGGGTTTCCTCCCCAGCCGTTGGTAATTATTAGGGAGACGAACGGCTCAAACAGTGGGGCGAATTTTGGAGGCCTGGCTTTGGATTGATGCTTTTAGTATCATATTTTTTTCTCAATATCGAATTGAATATAGAGCTGTGCTACGGGGTTGATTTTTGGAACTGATAATTTCATCTCTCAGGCGTATTTATAATCGAGTTGAAGTGATCGTGTTGATTTTGTGAATAGATTCATCTCTCAATCTCTACAGGCAGGCATTGTTCTGTTAGAGTTACATTGGGTACCTGTTCTATAGTTATGGGAGTGCATCTCACGAGTATGCATGACACCTCATCCGCTGTTGGCGGTATGCGTGAGTCCCCGCCCCGGCCGCACATGTTTCTGGAGGAGACGAGCGTCCCGATCGTAGGGGCGAACAGCCGAGAAACAGAAAAACAGCCCACGCTGATACGGACAGAGTTTCTGGAGACTTGGCTTTGGACTGAATTGAATACTGGGTACCTACCGCCGGGTGGCTGACCGAGCAGCGTTGGGGTACATCCTCATGCGTGTTGTATACAAGGACAGATCCAGAAGGGGGGGGGGTTGGGGGAGGGTGCATTCCCCGGACCAACACAAAAACGTTTTTTGTGGTACCATATCAAAATTGTTGATAAAACAGTCGTCGATGTAGCAATGAGCGGCATATGAAGGTCTAAAGTGTTGAATCTTATCAGTTGATGCCTCAGGTTATAAATTAAATGCAGCCCGTAAGTAGTCAGAAAAGAGAGACCTTAACGAAAATTGATTTTGACATAGTAACTTGTAGAGATTTAGTAACTTGTGTGGAAAATCTCCACTTCACCACCGTGCTTACGACTTCTGTTCACTGAAAAGAAAATATGAGTTGTCGGTTCAAAATTGGAATCTCTGCTTTTGGTGGGACTACAAAGCTGGAAATATCCGTGCTCCTTACCAATCAATCCTGGATCCGCCCTTGATTGTATATCTCTTCCCCCTAGCAGTGTTACGATGCCGCCTCATGCTTGTTGTGTATCGCGCTTTGTTGGGATTACACAGAGGTTGAGTTGTCATCAAATCTGTTAATGTTCATGCTTTCACACAGGTTTTGACGTTGGAACGTTTAAAAACGTAGGGTTTTCTTTCTATTTAACGTCATTTCATGATTCTTAACTCTTGCATTTGAGTGCCTCTCTTTAATTTCAAGTTTATTTAACATTTTCAGTGCTTTTGATAGTGTTTCGTCTTTTGACAAATAACGATTTTTATATATTTCGAAGGGCGCAACCACTTTCGATACTTATCTCGGGCTCGATTTGGAGAAGTAGTAGCATTGGGAGCACCTGCAGGGTTGCCAGGGCCAGCTCTTCCAGCCATGGACATGGATGCAATCCCAATGTCTGCAAGCGCCTCCGCCAGGAGGCCGAACCTTGAGCCGACTGTGACTCGCGTGGAGTTCCCAGAGACCTGGCTTTGGACAGAATTAACTTCAGGGTATCCAATATCCAATCGGGGTCCTGGTTTAATTGCATGTTGCACGATTTAGGCTACATGCTTGATGGATGATTTGCTGACATGAGGGGTGATTTGAATTGCATGCTTGAGTGGTATTTAGTATTTATTTACCCGACGGGTGATTTTAATTGCCTGAGGGGTGATATAATTGCGTTATTGATGGTTTATTTAGGTCCTCAATGACGCCCCTGAACGCTGAAAAGGACTCTGAACTCTAATTGCATTAAGATTTAATCGCATGACTGTTTGATTTGCATGACCGGTGATATCATATAACTGCACGCCTCGTGCTTTAATTGCATGGTTGACGATTTGTATCTTCCTTATTGGTGATGTAATTGCATGATTGGTGATGTAATTACAGGATTGGTGATTTATACTGAATGACACGACATAATTCTGGGACGGGACTGGTAATTTAATTGCATGACAGGTGATTTAATTGCATGACAGGTGATTTAATTGCATGACAGGTGATTTAATTGCATGACAGGTGATTTAATTGCATGACAG
>JAQIWG010000811.1:0-29072 GCA_034695025.1 Chamaedrilus cognettii
CTGCTTGAGAAGGAATCGTATGCGGATATGAAGAGAAGGGCTGAAGATCGGATAAGGTGGAAGGTTTGGACACCAAAAACCTGCCATGTGGCAGAGCATTGAAGAGAGAGAGAGAGATGCTTCAGGGTGGTGGACTAATGGTTTTCATATTCTGCGAGTGCATTTTCATTTGTCAGCAATACATTGCCCTATGTGATTTGAGTAGAGAAGTTGAAGTTGAAGAATCATTGTGCTTTAGAATACATTGGCTTTTTATTTTTAGATCAGATGTTTGTACTTATGTCTTGCATTGCCAACCACATTATAGTCAGTGTTTATTGCATGGTTGGCGATCAGGTTGCTGACGGTGTGGCAGCTTAGAGGTCTTTATCAGCTGTTGCACAGCCTTGCGTGAGCTGTGTATTAGCCGAGCCGTTACAATATTAGCTTACAATATTCTGCTACAGTTGTGTGCTCGTGAATGGCAAGTGACGTCTCCAATATGCCACATATTCTCTGAAGTTGTAACTGAAATTGGATCAACAATACTTCATTGTTAATCTCTGTCAATTTCCTAGAAAATTGTGACATATTGGCAACGCCACTTCGTTTAGCGCCAGAGGTTCTGGGTTTTTTTTAACACCGTGTAGATAACTTTGCTCAGAACTATTATTTTACCTTTGGCGTTTATTCCCAACATTTTCACAACATGATTCTGTAGTGTCCTGTAAACACAGAATTGTCAATATTTTTACAACTTAAGAACTCTGTTTAAGTCAGTTCATGTATGGTTTAGCTACACTCTGTTAAATGCTCATTATTCAACTGTTTAATTGAAAATTTGTGCATTGTTATCAAAAACAGTTCTAGTCCAGTTTATTGTATCAGTACTCATGTTTTTGTTTTGCCAGTTTTTAGTTTGAACTCATAGGAGTAAAAACTTTACTAAGAAAATAGTGAAATAATACTTAGATTTGTGAAGGACACTCGTATTTCAAAAACCAATTTTCTAACCTATTTTATGGCTGTGACTAAATGGCAGTGACTAAATGGTTGCGACTAAATGGCTGTGACTAAAATAAAAGTCATCAAATTGGAAAGATGTCAAATTGGAAAGATGTGTTGTTTTACGTAGATTTTAGTAGTTTATGCAGTGTTAGTGAATGCAAAAATAATTTTTTTTTCTACAAATTGCTGTTGTAAGCCGCAGTTATGTTTAATATGAACAGATTTGCTACTGAAGCTTGTGACTATTGTATATTCTTGTTTTTGATATAAACTTTCGATCTGTTGCTTGTTTACTTGATTGGTGTGACAAAGAAAGTGTTTCTCTGTTGATACAAGTTGTATTCACGTATATATCGTCTTGTTGATTTTTTGTGCCTGCACTTTGGTGATGGGAAAACTTACATGATTATACTCGAATGATTATACTCGAATGATTATACTCGAATGGCTTATTGACTATGTATAATTTGTATATTAGTTTCTTTGTTGTACCGGTGTGCAGAGTTTTGTAAAACGTAGTGGGTTGCATTGAGGCAATCACTAGAATTGCCTCAGCTGTAATTTCTTCTTCAATTCGCTGCCTTGAGCTATTAGCTAAGCCTGACGAAGTAACAAAGCAGCGACAAAATTATAATTTTTTAGCTTATGAAGTAGTGGCTTCAAATAGTAACAAAAAATCTTGTTGTCTTTTTGTATTTTGTTGAAAGAAATTATGCGAATTGATTAAATTAAATTCACATAATTTCACATAATTTTACATTATGTGAATTGGTATCAAATTTTACATGTGATCCTGTTATGCAGATTGGCATTAAAGGCTTGTTGGTTTGATGGAATAGTCCCCATGAATGATCAATATCTACTTTGATTATTTTCAGTGATATTTGGATTAGATTAGACTTTGCTACATGATGTGACACATGACGATTTAAGAAAAATCAAGGGTACTGACTTAACCATTGTAGCTACGACAGTACAATTTAGCCATTGTACATTGTTGTGCATTTGGATCACACTATTTGTATTTTCAGAGATTCGAGAACCATGTGTGACGTAAATTCCAGCCTTCAGAGATTATTATTTGAAATTGTTGTTTGATGTGGAAATTTCTTCTTGTTATTTCATGGAGTCTGATTTTTATGGTGAACGATTCACGTTTTAGCTTCATGCTCAGTACGAATTAATTATATCTGTAATTGATTGATGGTTGTTAATTTTAGTTGATAAACCAGTTGGCTGTTGACCAGCTGGTGTGACCAGTTGGTCGTTCTGTTTTTTTTTAGATTTCTTATTGAAGTTTTTTAAGCATCTTAGTGCAGTATACATTTGAAGGCTGTACCGTTCTACACAGGCTACAATATTTCTTTTTTTACGGCTGTAATCGCAAATTGACATCTGCGTATGATTTGCTGGATATCACAGACTATATTTGGAATATTTTGGGTATTTCTTCCTCATTTCCAACTCTGTACATTTATTTGTTGAGCCATTTTAATTCACACGTTGTCTTATCAAGAAATATTTTTCAGTTAGGTTATACCAGTTTTTCCCAAACTTTTTCTGTGCAACTCAAAATGGAAGTCGTCAGCAAATTCTTTCTCATGCGGAACTCACGACCGGGGCCACAGACGTGTGCCACACAGCCACAGTGGCACGCCTAGCAACATCGACGGGTGCAAATGTGTCACTTTCAGTGGAGGTTCCGCATGCCACTTGAAAAGTGATGGCGTGCCACTTTTAGAGAAAGTTAGCGGGATCTTTACGGTATATCATACAGAAATTTGGCAGAATCTCTGTGTGATATAGTCTAAAAAAGTTGACATAAACACTGGGCTACATAGTTTAAAAAGAGATTCTGCCAACTTTCTATATGGTACAAAATATTTGACAGTTTCTGAGCGCCATATGGTCTTAAAATCAAGAAGAACTTCTATGCTATATTTTCTTAAAAAGACTTATAGTCTGTATACGCGACATAGTCTAAAAATCTTGGCGAAATATCTGCGCTATATTGTCCAAAAACCTTGCTGATGTTCTACGCTATCTAGCCTAGAAATCGTTGCAAATTTCTACGCCATAATTTCTAGAAAACTTTGAGTTTGTCAAAGCGATATAGTCTAAAAATCTTGACAGAATATATATGCTATATTTTATACAGTGCTAAACGGAATCTCTTAGCTAACTAGTATAGAAAGATAGAGGGATCTGTACAGTATATCTTACGAAAACTTGGCGGAATCTCTGCGTGATATAATCTTAAAAAAGTTGGCAGAAACTCTTGGCTACGTACATAGTAAAAAAAAATATTCTGCCAACTTTCTATATGGTACAAAATATTTGACAGTATCTTAGCGCCATATGGTCTTAAAAACTTACAGAATTTTTACGCCATAATTTCTAAAAACTTTTGGTATGTCTATGCGACATGATCTAAAAATCTTGGCGGAATATCTATGCCATATTGTCCAAAGTACTTCACAGAATCTCTGAGCTAACTAGTATAGAAATTTAGCGGGACCTTTACGGCATATCTTACAAAAATTTGGCAGAATCTCAACGCGATATAATCTTAAAAAGTTGGCAGAAACTCTTGGTTGCATAGTGAAAAAAAGGATTCTGCCAACTTTGTATATGGTACAAAATATTTGACAGTTTCTCTGTGTCATATGGTCCAAAAAACTAGGAAAATTTCTACACTATATAGTCTAAAGTACTTTGCGGAATATCTGCGCTATATTGTCCATAAAAGCTTGCTGATTTTCTACGCCATATAGTCTACAAAACCTGGCAAATTTCTATTATAGGGCGTTATACACTGTTAGATAAGTTAACCAGTTACTAGTGTTTTACATGACCGTTTTTGTTTTGCATTGTTGTGTTGGACGTTTATTTAATGGGCTCTTGTACGCTTACAGTCGTGGAATAGTAGTGTAGGAGTATTTGATAGTAATAATGCACTGATTATAAGATACTGGAGTGATTGATTAGAAAAGTCTTGAAGGTAATTTTTTAATTTTACAAGCTATATACAAAAAGCAAGACTTTGATGCTTATGATGTATTTCTATATTCGCACTGTGTAATTATTCTCAGTAGTTGCATAGGAATGGTTTTCAAGGTAATCGCTTGAGCTGCATTAGAATGTCAATATAGGATGTCACTCTTATTCAACTGCTCAGCTTGCTGCATTTGTGTACATGTAAGAGTTATCTTGCTTTAATTTATGGCATAGTACACTGTGTCCCAATGAAAGCAGACCCTTGAAAGTTTGTTATCCCGGTCACAAGATACCAGATTTGTCGACAATTTTACACATGACAACTGCAGCCATATTAATACCACGCTGCAAATCTATAAAGAAATGTGAGTCATTTTGTTGAAATTCTAGCTATTTAAAAAATGTGCTAACAAATTTAAGTTTTTGACATTAGTTGCAAAGTATCGTATGGTATGCCTTTAGTCTACATGTATAGGCAGTCAAAAAGATGGAGTCACAACTAGTGTTAAAACTCAAAGTGTCTTCCTTGTTTGTCAGCGCATGGCCGAAGACGTTAATACTTATATTCACTTGATCTACATGTATAAAAAATAGGCTATAGATCTCTACTGGAGGAGCGAGTTTATCATGCGGGCATTTTTTATGTCAATCACCTGAGGACACATCTACATGAAGAGTGGCAGCTGTTTGATCACAAAACCATGAATATAGCAATCAAACAGTGGAGTCAGTGTCTTATGTAATGTCGTATAGCGAACAAGGAGAAAACTTTGAATGCCAGCTGAGACTCAATCCTATTGGCTGCATGTACGTTATTTGACTGTTCGCATCATGGGGCTATTATAAGATTTATTTGTGTTCTTATTTTGAGTTCCTTGGTTGGCACAGAATACGCTTAGTAAATAATGTTGGCGACTTTCAATTTTTTGTACTTTTTCCTACACGCCAATAATGTTAAAAAGTAACTCGCATTTCTTGACATATTTGCACTGATGTTAACATGGTTGCAGTTGGCGTGTATACAATTTTAGACAAATAGGTTAAGTTTTGCACAATTATGAGTTATAACAGCCTTTCAAGGGGTACAAGACTCCAATTTCATCGAGATTGGGTGTGCAGTATATTATAATACCATTTTTAGATGTTTAACATGATACTGACATAATTTTAAAAGTAAAATTGACTAGTTTGAGATTAATCTTTGTTTTCTTTAAGCGTAAAAAATCTCATATCACATCAAATTTCGGCTCTGTCAATTTTTGATACATAGTACTGTTTGTTTTAAATATAAATATTTTTATTGATTTTGGTTTGGTCGGAGTGCGGTAAATCGTAGAATAGACATAATGTGACTGATTTGACGTACTTTGCAGTTTATAATCGCAGATAGTGCAATATATTTTCTGATGGCTAATAGACCTGGTAGAAATTAGAATAACCGCGAACATAAATACAACTGTAGTCAATTTACAACCATCATAATGGTGGTAATGTTGGAAGATTCGAGGAAAACAATTTCTACAACTAGATTTAGGCTATAAATCAACGCTTATCAGCCGTAGGCCTGAAATGTTATGCAGCTATTAAAATCGATTTTTTAACGATGATGTTTAGGGAAAACATGCCAATCTCTTGAACAGACTTCGTTTATCACTAATAATATAGCCTCTGTCAACTTATATTAATCTCTGCGAGTTCAATCATACTGTTACGATTGTGTGATCGTTCAAATGTCAAAATACGGCGTCAGTGCTCATTGACAATGACTCATGCTTCGACCAGTGACGACTGTCGCAAAAATCATTGTGGCATAGACCATTACAATAATTGGAATGCAATAGCTTGTTATCCTTTCAACCAACAGTCGCATAAACAGTTGCAATGCCACAAATAATGGCCAACGTTTCTATCTCGAAAATAATTTATTGGCCTACTTACATGTACAATCTTCTCGTGTTGGCGAGTCCCTAGGTTGCGACTCGCTCGGGGGGCTCTGGACTGCAAGCTAATTTTTTGTTTCCCGGCCTGCATGGGGTGCAGAATTGCGCTAGTAGACACTATAGACATGCACTGCTATAAGCCTACTATTTTCGTTATGCTACACGGTACAACCTGAGTAGACTGCTTTCGACAACTTGTTTAAAAGCTCTTTCAAATATCATGACAACTACTTTGATGTCTCATAAAACTAATATTTTTGTACGCCTGCATCTCAATAACAGACACACACGCGAATACTGCGCGTGCGTAGAAGCTATAGGCCTCTTGTGAAATCTGGCCTGACCCGAACCTAACCTCTTTCTGTTGTTGGTAAAACGAATTTTTTGCATCATCTTGCACTATGTTTTGGTTATAATTTGACGTGATGTTATGAAATTAGCTAGTTCGACTCTGGGGTTTGCCATACTTCTTTCTCTCTGTTATATTTATTTTTAGTTGTTCGCGTCAGAGCAGGCCAATTTATAATCTATATTCTAATTACTAATGGTTCGCGTGACTCGCAACTACGCCGTTACATTGTGCCGCAAGGTCACAACTTTCACAAGGGCCGTAGTAGCCGTGGACGCATATCTACGGCTGCCTCAGAAAACTAACCTCTGCCTGCCCTTATTGCCTCATGCATAAAGCACTCATAATACTCAATTAAGCAGCTAAATACTCAATGAGCCGGTGGTTTGATTGAGTATAGAGCCGATGGTCTAGAGCCGATCGGCTGGATGTCCGGTGACATAGCTTATAAGGCCTAGACGGCTCTCCAGGACTCAAAAGGCCTGGGCAGCTGTCCAGGACTCTAAAGGCCTAGACGGCTGTCCAGGACTCTAAATGCCTAGACGCGTACTGTCCATGGCTGTCCAGTGCGAGGTGGAGGGCCTTGTGAGAAAAGTTACCATGGCAACGGCTATTTGCTAGTAATGTCAATTGTTGCTTGTCTGCTACTGCCGTACTGACTGTGAAGCAATGAAGATGATGCAAAAACCTAACCGTAAAATAATAAAATGAAAAATAGAAGGAAAGGGTCAAAAACAGCAACAGCCGCCCTCCTGCACTACGCGTTGCTGATATTGGGCCCCGGCCCTACGACTCACGCTGATCTGCATGCAGCCGAGCCTACCATGGCCTATAAGGCTAGTGTTTGGTAACCGAATCGATCGTTGATGCTTTGACTTCATCATTGCGACACCGCGCGTCTTTCATTTTTTTGACGCGTAGGCTGACATAGTCTACCTGCCGCAGTGTGCGACACTTTATCAGTAGCGGCTAAACATGCAGCAAAAATGATTAACACTGGGTCTATTAGAGCCTATTCTGAAAAATGGCGGGAAAGAGATCAGCCGCAATCGAGACATTAAGTGGTTTTTTCAGCTTTTCAAGGGTTAGAGCTATGGTCGGGATTAGATTAGGATTAGGTTTAGGGTTAGTTTCAGGAAAAATATTTAAGTTAGGGTTTTGCCCTTTGGGATTGGGATTAAGATTTGGGTTGGGTAAAAAAAAACATTTTGTCGTATGCGTAACGGTGAGCCTTTTTATCCTCCTCATCAGTGCGTGACAAGCACCGCGCACGCAGCGCACAGCGCAGCGCCTGCGAAGCGAGACCAAACCTCCTGTAGGCGTGAGTGGGCTCCGCTTATATCCAGCATCGCGCCCGGCGCTGCGTTCAAAACCCGTTTCGCTGCAGCAGACAGCCAGGCCCGTCGTCTAACTAGGTCCGCGCGCTGACCGGACTGGTCTCTAGAGCCTCGGCTAGCCGGCGCAGGTCCATCGTGCATGCTCGAGCCGTGTTGAATGAAGATCGTGCACGTTTTGGACTGATTTGACCCTAGTAAGTGGGTTTGAGGAATGCGATATAGTCAGTTGACCGTTTAGAAGGCAGGACTTCAGATAATAGCAGCGTTTGAAGTTTTAATGCACTAAGCGTAAGCTAGCTAGCTTACATCTGGACCCCTATAGACTACGTCCAGCATCATCCATTAAGAGCTATACATGTAAGCTACAAAATTATTGCCGCTGAAGCAGTAGGCCCTATCTAAATTGTAAACATATTTTGGAATAATATAGACAAGCTAGGCTAGTAATTCTAGGCTGTGTCATACTAGCACTAGTTGGCCTAATTGCCACGAACTCGATTTCTGGAATAGACCTAGGCCTACAAGTAATGACAGTTATGTAGCGAGGACTATTTATGCGCGGGCGAAGAAACTGCGGTCATTGAGACTAGATCTAGAAGATTTTGATAAATAATTATCATCAGTCGTAGAACATTGAAGCCGCAGAATATTGTTGAAGCTGACGAGTGCGACGGTGGGGCGATAAGTGGATTGGCCAATAGCCGACGGGAAAGTAGGCAAATCAGCCAGAGCGTCGACATTTGCTGAAGACTCAAGACGCGCCGCCTGTCTGTCTTGTCGATCTGTCGTCAATCGCGCTACGTTAAAGGTAATTTTAGCAAAAAAAACTTTCAAGTGTGCACCGTAGCAGCCGAGTTGATAAAAGCTGAATGATTCGATCATCATTCTGGATCGTAACATGATGTGTCTAAATTTGAATTTTATTTGCTATGTTTGGTCATTTTCTTATTTTTCGCATTTCATTGTACGTAATAATAATAGTTCTATTGATTATTTCTCTTCTCTTTGTGGCGTGAGAATTATGACTTACGGATTGTTAGAATATTGACAATAATCATTGGTGTTAATTTTTTTGATATGTCATTGCTTGTAGGCCCTATTGTTTACCCTCTGATGTAGGCTAGGTGGGAGTTGCTAATCTACATTTCGTATTCACAATCATTATGCTATTAGGCTTTATTCGAAACCAGAGTTGGCTTATTGCCTGTTGTTCTGTTGACGAGCTTACAAAAAACGACGCTGTGGATTTATTGGCCAACGAATATCTTCCTATTCTCGATTGTATATTGCATTATCGTGACCTTTTGACCCGTCACTGTCATAATTTATTCAATGCACAACATTACATGTATAATATGACCTTGCAATTTCTCTATTTGATCATCAAACCGAATAATAAATGACATGTAGGCCTTTTATTTATTTGGACTAGCACGTTTTTATGTACATGTAGTAGGCCATACGTAGTAGTACATGTAAGCCTATTTCCTCTTTCGAGGGCACATGTACGTGAGTCTACAAGCCTGCGCGAGCTAATATAAATTATTTTAGACACGCAATCACCCTACTTTTATTGCAACTTGTAAGTGACCTTGTAGATATATTACAACAACACACTAATGTCATAGCGCCCAGCTATTTAAGGCTGCGAATTCCAGTGGTGTCGACTGCAATTTGCAGACTAGGCTACATGCGATGAGTTCGCTGAATTGATACCTCGTGAGTGCATTTTGCAGTTGTCGTGACTTGACGTCGACTTCATTGTGCGATCTTCAGTTGCAACTCTGCCGATGAGGCATGCTGATTTTTCACACTCAGCGGCTGATTTGGCGAGCAACGCCGTGCTTTTTATCAACGTCACACCGGCGCCTACCAATGTCGGCACGTACAAATAAAATATAGTGGTAGATATTGTAAATTCACCCCTACTGTACGAGCATTCTTGCAAGTCGCAGACATGTAACAAGGCGGAACGCCTTACATTTTCATTTCTGTGGTCGATTTAGTTGCGTGGGAGTGTAGTAGGCTCTATTGAGACGTTTATTCAAAACTTACATGTAGCTCAAGGTTCTATAAGCTGAGCGCTGAAAGCGGTATCTCTGGTTTACACGATGCTTTTGGTTCAACAAAGAAAGACATTAAGCTAGACATCGTGCTGTAAAATGTAAATTATTATGAAGCTACATAATTACGAATGTATACCTGGCGAGAGCATCAAATTAGGCACGGTTATTTGTATGCATATGGCCTATGTATAAGGTTGTAGACTTGTAGTAGCCTGTCAGTCACCATAACCTGTCGTCGATCGCGCTCTGAATGTTAAAGGAAGGGCAGCCCCCCTGGTTTCTCGAACTTGGGGGTATTTTCAGAATCTAAGCGGGACCTTTTTCATTTCGTGTAAGCTCGCAGCCAGCGGGGGAGGGGGGGAGGTGCTAATAAAGATTTTCGAAGCCTTTTTTAACTAACAGTGCTAGTTCATTGTCATTCTTAAATTTTCGTTTTCTTAAATGGCCTCCTTACCGCGAGCGCTGACCACAACTATAAGCGACAGATAGGCCTACAAAAAAATAATTAATCGTAATAAGAAGAAAAGCAAACTATGTTGCCAGTTACATTGTATTGAATGTTACTTGAATAACGTGCGACTAGGATTAATTTAACTAGGGAAACATCTCGCACCATAATTATATAATGTCGCCAATATCTCGCGCAAGATATAAGCCTAATGGCGCCCATACATAAGGGCAAAAACATTTTCCAAAAACCCGCAAAAATCCTGCTTGAATATTGGTGAGAAACTGTTCACCTCTGTAATGATATGTATACTAGGTCCTGTTTAATTGCTGCGGTAATATTGAAAACGTGTTTCAAAAGCGCACCCCCCCCTCCGTCCCTGCAGAACAGCGTCAAATTGCTTGACGCTGTTCTGCTCAAGCACGATAAATGAAACTCGGATCTAGGACCCTATAGGTTAACGCTGAAGCAGCCTACGCATCCAAATGAACAGATCAATGAGATAACATATTGTCATGTATTATAAACATAATTTATTTATATTGGTTATTTAGGTATTTTTCTGTTTATTGGAATGCTTATCTTACTGCCACAATATTGCATGTTTGATGTCTGTTGCCGCGCAATGAGGGGTGAATGTTAGTGTTTTTGTAAACCTTTCCCTCCTTTTCTTTTGTCGTGTATATGTTCTGATTGATGTGAAATATGATTTACCATGCACGATGACAGAATAAATAAATTTAAATGACAGAATAAATAAATTTAAGTGACAAAATAAATAAATTTGATTGACAGAATAAATCAATTTGATTGATTGATTGATTGATTGATTGATTGATTGCTTAGGTCGATCCAACATGCGACAATTGATGGTACTGTAGAGTGTAGACGCTAATCGCAACATTATAGGATACGTGCTTCAAATGAAAATCCAGTGGTTTTGAAGTTCGCATAAATATTTTGCGCCTTTTCCCTTCACTAGACCGTTGATATGCCTGTCACCTACCATAATTTATGGGGAGCCTACCGGAGGCGCTGATCGCAACACTAAGCCACGTGCTTCGAATGAAAACGCCGTTGTTTTTTAATTTGTAATCTATTCATCGCTGCCTCTATCCTTCAGTGGCCTTTATTTACTGTTTCCGTAAACCTGATCAGACTCAGATGCCGTCAACGTGATGTCATTTTGCTAGCTCGCCGAGCTCGGTCATAGTTCTGGAATGCAACTTAGAGAATTTTGGTTCCGCTATGTCGACCACTCACAAAGGTATTGAATATACCGATAATAGAAAAATCTGGATTAAAATGGACATCGGTCTACTAACAGACTTCAGTAGTCAGTAGTCACTAATCAGCTTGAAATTTGTGAACGGAGATTTCAATAACTGAACTGACCCGATGTGGTCAGACGATCGCGAGATGAAAGGCGATTAGCAGCAGCAGCTGTGTAAGTGGTAGAAAAAGCATTTAACATCTAAAGCTTAAGCATTATAACCAGGGATAAGTTTAGTAGGAGTAGTACTCCAAAACGACGTTTTTTTGAAACTACTCGGATTTAGAAATGGGTAGGAGTAGCATTACTCGTAAAAATGGATGATGGTGGGGTAGGCCAACTCTAGGCCTACTCCTTTTTGAAGGGCATAAGAGTGCACTATTCATGTTTTATAAGCAGCAGGCGTAACCCTACTCTAATTATATAAGGGCTAAACTGAACTCTGATTACAACATATGGATATACATGTATATTGTATATCTATATGCCTCTTTGTGCGTCTATACTCGTATTATGCCGAAAATCGTTCACATCAGCTTTTGGTTCTTCCATGTGATCGATTCAGCGGTTAAGGTTGCGGGATTTTCAATGTTTGCTGAATATCTGCTTCTTCATGTAAGTGAAAATGTATCTCACGAATTGGCATACGTGTAACTATGCCAGGTTGTGACTGTTTATATATTTAAACCTAGCTTATATCTAACATTTCTTGATTTCGTTAATTGGCACGAGTCTGTAGGCAAATTTAATCAAATTTGACAACTTGAGCTTAATGTATTGTATACTAAAATAATATAATAACAAAGTCTTTCTGTTGGTACATGTATGCCATTACATTTGGACTTTATTTGGGAGATTGCTAGTGTCGCTAACTTGATGAGGACTTTTGTCTTTTTTGTGATCTTCTTGTTAACACAAGCCGCCCTGGTCAAGCGTACTTCAATTTGTGAAGCCGTAAAAAATTTGTAAATTTGTAATTAGACTTACAAAAATTGCAGCAGGTATATAATTATTTTTTACAACATGGTCAACATAAACAACGTCAAACATAAATTTATGTGCAATAGCCTACATCTTTCTAAAAGCTCTTCATTCTCCGTTGTAAGAGTGAATAAAGCGAAGAACAACGCGCCAAGGCGCGGCATCGAGATCCCACAATGATTTTGGATCACACATTTTTCATGCTTAGAATTTGTTCCATAGCTTAGGGTGCAGGCTACTCCGACACAGTTCAGTAAATATTCATCAGCATTTTTCTACGCAACGCATCAGAATTTGTGCTCAAATTCTTTATGCGAGTTGGACGCGTAGGTAACCGAACAATTGCCGTCCAGGGAAGTTGACCGCGCCTCCGAAAACCACAAACTCGCGCCGTAGACGTCACAGCATTCGTTATCGTAGCGGGAGACTTCAACGCGTACCCTTATGAATACCCGCGCGCCGTGCAAGTTGTCAACGGGGCAGATGATTTGTTGGATTCGTGACGACGTTTCGCTAAAAGAAACTCTAAAGCGTGCTTGTATCGATATTATATAGGGAATGTGATGAAATTAGTGCCAATCTGTCTATCTCGGGTTTGAAATTTAAATTGCATATCCTACTGCATTAATTGGAATAAAAATTGTAAAATGAGCCAAAAGCCATAAGTTTCTTGTTCATTGGTGTATACATATTTTACATAGATTTTTTTTAACGAAGATTGTCTTGGTGCAGCTGGTTAAATTTGAACTCAACTGTACTAGAAGACATCTGTGAATTTTCAAATATCTACAACAGCTTGAAGACTTACCTGACCACATTTGTTAGACTAACAGCTCTTGTAAAATTCTATTTAGATATCTAGAGTTTCGACTGTCAAAACTAGGCCTGATTCTCAATATCGCAAGTTTTGAAGAGCATTCTCATGCTCTTCTTGCGTTATTTGCTCCGTATTTGACGAGAAAATGTAAAAAGCGTGACGTAATATTGCATAAACATTTCTACACATCGCTACGCGTGTCCGTTTTAAAAATCAAAACCCTATGCTCGCGTTCCCAACCATGATAGATTGATGTATGTCATAGCATCATAATAGTATTTATTGCGTGCTTTCATTTGGCTCATGTATAAAGAGCTTTTGAGAAGGAATGAGAAGTTACGTTTACGGCTATAGTCATTTATTATCTAATAGGCGTGCGTATTATTTGTATCTAGCAATAAACTAGTTTGTATGTTATCGCTTGGAATTATGTAGCTCGTCTGTAAGACACTGACGTATCTCGGTTGGAAGGCGCATCGTGCGCTGACCTCTATAGGCCATCGAAAATGCAATTCACGAAATGATTTAATTTAATGTATATATTTAATTTATGGTAAATGGCAGCAATTTTTGCGATAAAAGAAGATTTGCCGTTTAACCTTCCTCCATCGAAAAAAATGTCAGTTACAGTGTAAAAGGATGCAGAAAATGGATGCCTTCAGATATGGCTACATGCATCCACTCTCCTTGGTCATTGGTTTTATGCAGATGATGAAAAATGTAAGCATTTGCTCTCTCATCAAGCTGTTAAAGCTCAATAAATCCGTCATTGATAAGAGTTCGCATCGCCCAGTAATTAATACATTTTTGTTAGTAACATCGGTTTGTCATGATTGTGTCGCCTGTGTGCGTGGTTGTGTCACCACGATGTTCAAAAAATTCGATTTCGCGAGTCGAATTCAAATCCTATTGATCTTTACCGTACGGTAAACGTAAACAATCGTAATTTGTGGCGTCAGGATGCATGACCATTAGAAAAACGTTATTCATACGTAATAATATATCTTCGTAGTGAAATTAATCAACACGTAATTGAATTAATCCTGAATTTGGTTAATTTATCAATTAGTTACATTGAGAATACACGCAATGTTGCGCTAGTTGCGATATAATTTTTATTAAAAGCTGTATTTTGGTTAAATTTTGTAAGATAACTTTATGTGGAACAAATTATGGCTGATTAATATAAATTGTAGGCCTACTAATTGAAATAAAATAATTAATTGAAAAAAATGTCAATTCTTCAAATTATGCATTATGCATTATCCTCTAGAATGTTCCTACTGGAAGGTTCCTATATGTGATATTGCTTGCCCGCGCCAATGTAAGCAACATAGCGATAAGTCGTGACTTTTGTTATTAATGTTCATCAATTCGATTATGCAATGCAATAACTTTGACGAAGAAAGCCTATTTGTTAAAACACGCGTTTACAATCCAGCACAGGCCGAGTTCTCTCCTGTCAAACAGGGTGTACAGTATAGCGAAGTGCGAGACACGACACATCACCGGCTGCTTGCATGCCATGTCGGACCCTGTTGAATTCCTTTGATGGAATGTGCCCTAAAAAGCGTACCCTTCTGCTTCTAAGCTCACATCACATTTGAATACATCCATCACCGCCGTTAGTCTATGCCTGACGCGTTGCAAAACACTGTTATAGTAGGCTAAATGCTGCGTGTAGGCCTACTCTAGGCTACTCGTCGATAAGCTACGTGCAGTAAGACTCCTGGGCATTAAGCGACTTCGCAGGTTCGTGTACGCATGACTTGCTCGTAAAACTAAACAAGCAGCAGGCTAGTTGTGCTAAATTGCGTCGACACCGTCGCGAAGCACTTGTCGCTTAATCCCAATTCTGTTAACGTCTGTTTACCGAGTAATTTACGATGTTTTCACGATATCGGACTTCGTCGTCAAAATGAAGCTTTGTCGTGTGTGTCGAATTACATTCGCGTATCATCGGTTGGGCTGGGGCGCAGGTACTGCGGGGGAGGGATACTAAATGCCCCCCCCCAAGAATAATTATGAGGGGGAAACGCCTCCCCATCAAAATTTTACTTGCCCTCCCGAGCCGTTCTTGCTCTCCCAGAAAAAATTATGAGAGGACAGAGCTCCCTCAGCATAATATGGTCACTTACTAAAATCTAACATTTTCAAACTAATTTATGCTACATATTAGAGTGTGCAAGATGTACACATGTCCATCATAATTTTCACTGTTGTTTAACTCATGAATACTTTCATTTTTGGAGTCGAGCAATTGGTCTCTGCGAATAGAAGTTGGGGATATAATGTTTCACGAGCAAAGCGAGCGAAAAAATTGGGGTTTTTCGTCACCTCCTTGAAGGAAATGGAGGCACGAATTTTGAGTTTAATGATGTTCAATGACCAATTCTGATTCAAGGATACTGCCTGCCTGCCAAGCCGTTGACCTCGTCGATCGTGGGGACGCCATGCGACAGCAATGACCATCTGTCTCCATCTTTGACGGTCTTTGGATATCGTGTGGAGGTCGTAAACTGACAATCCTGTCCAATCGGTTAGGTTCTTCAGCCAGGTTGTGCGAGGTCATCCTCTGCGTAGATAAGCCTGAACATGACTATTTTCTTAAAAACATGAAGCTTTCATTTAAAGTGAAGCTGTTAGGTTTCTAATTTATGAGGTTAGTGTTTATTGATATATTTGCACCAAGCTTTCATTAAACGTTAAGTTGTTCCGCGACACTGCGTTACTTGCAGATGGCGATGACACCGGTAGAGCGGAGTTGGAGCCGAATGGTTGCAGTCGTCGTGCTTCTGTCACTGCTGCAGTCAGCCAGCGCACAGTCGACGGTCACCGCAGGTTTCCCTTATTTTTATTGAATTATACTTGCTGTGTTTAAAATAATAAGTTACAGTAGTTACCTTTGATGAGTACCATAGGCGTCAATTCCAGGGGGGGTTGGGGAGGGGTCGTGATCCCCCAGAATTTGGATTGGGAGGGGGTCGTAGGGGAGGTCAGAACCTCCCTGATTTTATAAAAGTTTTGTCCCTACCTCCCCGCTCGCGAGTCAGTCCCTTGCGTATTTCATCACATCCTTTTTCACGAACCAGATTGACGCCACTGATGAGCACATCGGGTACAACGGTTTATGTGCCCTATCAAAGTTTCGTTATGGTTGTTAACTTATATTAGATAATGCTGAAATAACGTTTTAGTGACATGACAATTCAGTTGCAAAATTGTGCAAAGTTTATACTACAGAGTGAACGATAGTTGTGAACTTTTGCGAGTCTCAGAGCGACAGCTGTTTCTTACAGGAAAGATTGTTGTAGAATATGAAATTTTAGCGTGCATGTAATTTTCGCGAATTTCGCGAATTGAGAAAACTCACGAAAATTCCATGCAGCAAATATAAAGCTGCAGAAGCTATTGTAATGGGAAGTCCTCAAAAACGCGAAAATTAAGTGCAGCGAATTTTGTGAGAGGCAAAACTGCAAAAATAACATGCAGCAAAAAAATTAATGTTTTCAGTAATTTAATTGGACATGGCAGTGTTTGGCCTAGGCCTACACTATATTAGCCTGTTTCACAGTTGAACCAATTAAGCATATGTTATTGCCAGCAAAGAAAATTTAGTAAATGACTGCATCTCTTGAAAGTACAATGTTTAGACATTTATAGCTAACTTTTGCTAAGATCAAACAACATAATATTATTTTATATCATCTACGTTATCAGTTTGCTAGGCATGTAGCCTAATCATGTAGGCCTGTATTAAGTGTATACATAGGCCTATGTAGCTCATTTCAATGGTACCCTGAAATATAACAGCAGCAATTCGCTTGACTTGCATTCCCAGCGAGTATGACGAATGACTCATACTTTGGTCTAACTAACTTTTTTGAACCGATAAGTGTAGCATTTTTATCTGAAAGACCTTAGAAAGCTGTCATTACCTCAAGCATTATAAAGCGTTGTTGATCACGAATAAAGGAGGCTTGTAGTAACAGGGTATACAAGTAGCTAATGTACCTCGACATGAGCATTAAAGAACTGATTCAAGACGAAATGGGTGGGTTTAGCAAAGTTTCAAGCCTTTCAATTTATTAAATTAATCATCGTGAAAATGATGATTGATGTTTGAGTTTGGATCATTTATCATACATGAATTAGGTCATAATTTTTTTCAAGCTTTGTTAATTTCAGTATTAGGCAGATATTTAGAAATGAAATAAATCAGAAGGGTTGAGAAACGCATCTGATTCATGTATTGCCATTTGAATTCTGATCAGCATCGTTCCAGTGTGTTTGAAAATGGAAAAATTTTGTTTTGATTTGAACCACTTTTACAAGCTACATAGAGCGATAGTCATAAATCTGTACTAAAAAGTACATTATAACTTCATAAGGATGACTAGCCTAACTCGAATGGAGCCTGAAAACTTCCATTCTATCTTGATTTAATTTTTACTTAGGATAAACTTAATAAATGCTCTTTTATCGCCTCTAAATCGTTGAGTACTACATAATGTCAATCAGAAACCACACGATTTTCAAGTATTTAGTAGAAATAATTTTTTTAAAGAATTTGTATAGAACTATGTTTTTTTTTCTCAGCGACCACTTCATCACAGCGAGGCGCTGTGGTATAATGGTTACAGCGTCGGACGCAGAGTCCAGAGGACCTGAGTTCAAGTCCCCGGGCTGGCAACAATAAAACCATGCGTACAGTCCCTTCAGCAAGGCTGCTAGACACACAAATATCGCTAGCTGCTAACCCCGTGCCAAATAATTATATATGTGGCTGACGTCAGGAAGGGCACCCGGTCGTATAAACCCAACTCCAGCAGTCCTCATCAGGGTGCAAATCATCTAACCTATGTGAAATCACGAACATTACATTTTAGATGACAAAAAGGGCGGGTAGTTAGTTTGTATATGAACCTTCTTTTCTTCTTTTTTCATTGTCATGATATCATTTTATATGTGAGGGCTGATATGAACCGACTTTCATTTTTTTGTTCCCAGCCTGCCAGGGCCAGGCGGACATTATTTTCCTAGTCGACGCCTCGAGCGCCACGACTCCGGACGCCTTAAGCAACAGCCTTAGTTTCTTTGAGTTCCTCGTCAACTCCTTCGCCGTCGCAAACAATGAAACCCACGTCGGTCTCGCGTCGATCGTCAGCTCCGGCGTCATCGATTTCCAACTCAACAACTTCACTAGCAACCAGCAGGTGCTCAATGCCATTCAGACGCTGCCACAGAGCGGTGAGGCGCGCATGGGGAACCTGGCCGGGGCGCTGACGCTGGTGCTTGACGTCATGTTTACGCCGCTGGGAGGCGCTAGGGACAACGTCCCGGACATACTCGTGATAGTGGCGTCAGACACGCTGGTAGCGGCGAGCGGCGGGTCTGATGTGTCGAGTGCAGCCAGCCAGCTGAGAAGCAGCGGTAAGTACTCTCGGCGGCTGGCAGCTCCCTTATGCAGTGTCGGGTTTCTATATTAATTGTTTTGATCTAAAAACGAGATTACTATAAAACATGAAATTTTTGCGTACATATCTTTGGGCGAATCTTGCGAACTGGGCAAATTCACTAAAATTACATGCGCAAGAATAAAGCTGCATAATGATAAGCTATATAATGGGCAGTCTCCAAAAAACACCACCTGCACGACCTGCTCATATTCCCGGCCCTCACCACACCCAACATATATTTTCACGCCCCGCCATTCCCACCGCCCTTACACCCCTCGACCTCTGGGTGAACCCGCAGAGGGTCATAATCTTTCTGGACGGCGGACCTGGAAGAGCACCTATGAGACGAGGAGTCAAAACAACAATATGAGAGGCCTTCCGGAGAGGGAAAGTCTTAAGCTTAAAATTAGATAAATGTCCTCCTCTCAGTCAGTGCCATGATTTAGGGAGATGACCTCATGATCTAGGATCAGGATTGTAATAAATGATTGAAAAATCTGACCCATTCCATCCCCCTACGAATTGTAAAAGAAAACTGAAATTTGGAAGAGGACATAGTTTAATTTATAAAAGAAACCAGTTTCGATTGGGCATTTTGAGAAAATAAATTGGGGGGTTAATAAATACGGTGTAAGAAAATTAAAAGACGTTTAATAGGGGAACCAAAAAATTTGGATCATCTTAAAAATTACAGCGTTATCTTCACGGTATGAATTTATTGCATGCATCTCGAAACTCTGCAAATCGATTAATCTTGATTGGTTTCACTGTTCCTTTAAATTTAAGCTTCAAATATTATGTACTAGTGACCATTTATTTAATGAAAGATTTTGCATTGCTTAATTATATTTTTAATGCAATAAGAATTTATAATTTTGTTCAAATTTATTTTTATGGTTGTTTGTTTTGATTTGTAGGAGTTATAATATTTATGATCGTGTATGGTTCAACTGAAGATGCTAATCTTGTGAATTCTATTGCAAGCAATATCGTATCCACACCGCAAAATACCTACAGATACATTTTCAACGATTCAAGTCTGCTGGTGCAGAACCTTTTTGCAAATTCAGTCCTGTCGCCGATTTGCAAGGAAATTCCTAGTGAGTATGCGGTTTTATCATTTTTTTAGCTCTGCTTTCTTATATGGTCTTATCAGCCTTGTATATTTATAGTCTTGCTACCTTTTGATATCCTTTATTTTAAAACTTACATTGAATACCGACGCCTAGTCAAGCTGCTATACCTTGTAAGCTTAGCTTACCTCTTGATGACTAAGGAAAATATTTGTAGGGAGGATGGGCCTCAGTGTCAATATATGAACACAAATTTTTTCAGTAATCATTGCTCATGAAAGTACTAACTCCCTTAAATTACTTTTAAAATCATAACAGGGTTGACTTAAAACAGGAAGCAACTAAAAAAGTGGGGAGGCTAGTGGGGGGGCTATTTCCCGTTTAGCCCCCCAGTAGCGCCGGCGGTGTTTTCTTCCCTGTCCTCTTCCAACTTATCCCTCCACATCGATATATCCGCAGAGTGATATCCAATTTTCAATATTTCTGTTTAACATGTCCCAATCTCCTCGATCTCCCCTTTCTCACCACGTCTATAGCAGACGTGGTGAGAAAAGAAGACGTGCCTGGCCTTTTCATAACTCTTCACTTGGACACTTGTTCCTCAGTGACACTCCACACACCCATCTCACCATCATTCTCTCTGTCCTCTCTAATATCTGTTCGTTTTCTACCTTCGCTGGGCACAGTTCCACTTGCATCTACCAGCGTACTCTGCACATACATTTAGTAGAATTTCGGTTTCATGAAATACCCCTTGCTGTTAAACCAGATCAAAGTTTGTTTAAATTTGCCTTTACATAAAATTTGTGCCTTTTATAAGAGCTCACTAAGATTATGAATTATTTTGTTGATCGTTGCATGTTCGTGTTCGTATCGCTGTAGTAGTTTTATGTCTTAAGCAGCTTACTGCCAAAAAAATAATTTTAAGGCAGGAAGATGTCTACTGTAAGCTTAAAGCATTGTTTAAATATAAATTTAAATGTAGTGTCATAAAGTGATTGTAGCCCGAAATGATTGAAATTGACAGCATTATGTGTATTGTGAAGAAATTCATAATTTTAAAACATAATTTATGACTTTAAATTATGAATTTATGCATTACTGATTTTAAATTATTATGTATTTCATATCAGCTAAATGCAGTTTTGATCAGTGTTGTAGTTACAGGGGGGCCCGGGGGCCGGGTCCCCCTTGTTACCTGTCTGGGCCCCCCTTGTTACCTCAAAAAAAAGGGGGCCGGGGAGACCCTCAAAAGGCCCCTCTTGTTACTTTTTTCAGGGGAGGCCGGGCCCCCCTTGTTATGAAAAATGAACAAAGACTATTTAGCATGACCTCAGAAATAAACAAGCACTGTTAAGAACGACCTTAAAAATCAACAGGCACTGTTAAGAATAGTATAAAAAGAGAAAACTAAAAAATAAGAAATAGTTGACCAAAAATAGACAAGAATTTGTAAGAATGGTAAAAGGTGTAAAAAAATAAATGAGATTTGATCATGTAAAAGGAAAAAGTTTACGTTAGCACCCCCCCCCCCCCGCTCCCCGGTGGCGACTTCTTGAGTCGGGCCCCCTTGTTACTTTGACTGGGGCCCCCCTTTTTTACCTTTTTACCTTGGGATAACTACAACACTAGTTGTGATTATATTTTATTTTAACGTAGCATAGTATTAAGAGCAGATATCATCTTTTGAAATTTTGCATGAAATTGAATGACTTTTTTTTTAGTCTGCGCTGGCATTGCGGATATATTGTTTGTTCTCGATTCGACTGGAACAATTCTTCCATTCCAGTTTGATGACATTATTTCATTTGTCATCAATGTCATAAGCAATATGTACATCGCCCCTAACGGCGTTCACGTTGCTGCGATGACGTTCAACAGAATCCAGACGCTTGTCTTCGGGCTGAATATGTACAATAATCGCATGGATATGATCACCGCTCTCATGAATCTAAATTACGTCGAAGGATCAGGTATGATGTCATCTTGTTAATATCACGTAATAGATATTATGCAATGAATATGCCGATATTTAACTTAAAGTGTATCGAACTCTTGTTTGTTAATGCCTTTGTTCATAATTTAGCGCTTTGCATTTGCGCGAGAAGCTTGTTGAATATATTTACGCCAATTTCTAGCGATTATTCGGCATTGTCGGCAACATTTTCGTTGCATGCATATTACATAAAAATGCCGTTTTCATGGCTAGTTGCTTCTCCTAAGTTGCACCGCCCTCACCATCCTTGGCGGACCCTAAGGGCACTCTCATGCGGGGTTGGGTTTGTGTTTCCCCTGGATGTCAAATGTCAGTCGTAAAGTGTCTTGGGCCGAGACACCGGGGTTCATTCGGGCCACGTGCTCGAATACGGCCAGCCTCAGCTGCCGGATCCTGGGTTTCATGTCTTCGAGTCGCGTTCGCTGTTTTACACGTTGGTGACGTCATGGAACCAGCGGGGACCCTATTCACTGCAGGTGGCGCATGTCAAATGCCTGTAGGTGATCGACGTCCGACTTGAGGAGTGTCCAGGGGCCGGTTTCTCAAAATATCTTACGCAAATTTTAGTTCTATGAAGTTCTTAAAAAAATCTTAAGCAAATTTTAGCCTTTGTTATTTGAAACTCCGCACTGCCACGGCGCCACTTACAATAAAACAAATGATGACGTCATGGCGGTCGGTGTTTGGATTTAATTTTTTTCATATCTTTTTTAGAATTAAGTTTAGGCTTAAAGTTAGGGAAGTTTTGAGAAACAGGCCCCAGGTCTCAGCGCAGTAGAGTAGAATCTAGAGAACACAAGCTTCTTAGAGACAGTTTTGTGTGGAGGCTAGAGTCTGATGGAGGCTGGTGTTTGACAATGGACCGAGATTTTGTAAAAATTTATTTATTTTTATTCAAACAACACAGCACACGGAATACAATTCCATAAAGTGCATCTACCTAACTTAAATAAAATTATAGATTACGCAATTTGTGCAGTTACGCAACAATACACAATGTGTTACAAAATACGTGTATATAAGTTAAAATTAAAGTCATTTGATGGCTGGTGGAATTTCACCACAAGCCGCTGCTGCTTTGTTTACTCTTGTTAGTTTCTTTGTCATCATTGTATCCCTTGCAGACTGTGGGTAAAAATAAAATAGGTCTGCGGCTCAGTGCTCCCAAGACGAATCGTAAAGCAATTAGAGAAGGGTGAGTAGTCCTTTGCTTAGCCCCGAGGCACTAAACCGGACCGTATTAGTCTTGTTACTACCCACGGTTCCTAAACTGCCAAACAGTCATTGTTTGTCTTCAATTATCAGTGTACTTACATTTTTATCAAATTGCAATAAACGCTATCTTGACTATTAGATTCTGTTGATTATCGACGATGTGCCGTTTAGTGAGAAGTCCGTTTCTTTAAATGCTCTATCTTGTCATTGCCAGGAACCGATACGGCGAGCGCACTACAGTTTGCCTTAGCAAACGTATTCTCATCAAAGGACGGTAACCGTTTGAATGTGAAAGACATCATGATCTTTATCACTGATGGAGGTTCCAACATCAACCGTAACCTTTCAATTCCTACTGCTAACCTCGTGCACGACCAGGGTATCATAGTATTCACGATTGCCGTTGGGGTGTCCACTCCTGATTGGGTAGCGGAGCAGTACGGCATAGCATCAGGACCTGCTAGTGCTCATGTCTTCTCGATTGGTTCCTTCAGCGATCTAGCGTTCCTCGACAGTACGCTCGTGGCGAGGACTTGCCAGGAACCACCAGCACGTAAGCGCCGTTAATATTGCTAGCATTGATAATTAATCATTTATGAAACCTATTATCGTGTGCAAACTGCACACGAAATAAGTAGCTATTTCTGAAGGTTACGTGGCAGCTGTTTAACATGAAAAGAAGTTATGCCGGATCATTTGGTAGGCCTAAATGTTTACAGTTGATGCAGTCAATAATTGTATAAATTATTTATTTTCAATCTTTTAATATTCAATTAAATAAATATGATATTTTAATATAATTTAAATTTGTTTTGTCTGCTTCATTTTATGCAATTGGATGCCTTTCAGTTAGTCTAAAAATAGTTAATTAACAATTTCGAAATATGCACTTGTGATTATATGAACTTTCTATGACTGATTACATTTCGTTTTGCAAATTTTAACGGTTATTATAAATGTGCTACTTCATTTCAGAATGCAACAATTCACAGGATTTAGTATTTCTGTTGGATTCGTCGGGGAGCATTTACCCCGATGACTTTTTGAGGGTTCTCAGCTTCGTCTCGAGTCTGGTTGGCGTTCTGAAGATTGATAGCGGAGAGTCGCGAGTGGGTTTGGCCGTCTACTCGACTGGACCACAGCTCATTTTTAATCTGAACACATTCTCAGTGTTATCGGAAGTCACAAACGCCATCACTTCTGTCAAGTACCAGGGAGGCGTAACAAACACCGCTGAAGCTATACAGTAAGACATTGTTATTATTTTTTCGTATCTGTTTAGCATTTCACTAGTATGCAATATAGTATAACGTCTAACCTACTGTAAAACATGAAATTGTTGCGCGCATGTCATTTTCGCGAATTTCGCGAATTGGGAAAACTCACGAAAATTACACGCAGCAAATTAAAGCTGCTGAAGCTATTATAATGGGAAGTCGTCAAAAACGCGAAAATTAATTGCAGCGAAATTTCTGAGAGGCAAAACCGGGAAAAGAGCATGCAGCTAAAATTTTCTGTTTTACAGTAACTTGCAATATGGCACACTTTCACAAACAGTTGACTAAAAAGAAAAGTTTCTAGTCGATGTTTTGAACATAATAATAAGAATAATGGTAACAAGAATAATGGTTATAATAACGGAATAATATTCCGTCATCTACGAAATCCAATAGATTTGCCAAGCATGGTTTTCCTTTGGTAGACCCATGCTGGCTATTATGTACTAGAGCAAATATATTTGATTGCCTGAGGATGGCGCCTTTTAGCAGTGATATTTATTTATAGTGAAAAAAAGGAATATAAGATTATCTTTAAAAAAATTATTTTATTCCAATAACGTACTGTTTTTTTAGATTATTGCACCTAGGCTATAGATCAAAGTACAAACACTAATCCTAACGCCTATAGAGTTCATATGCTTCGCTATTGCATACCATTCTGTTATTGCGACGCCCCATTGTCCTCAGGTACGTACGGGAAAACATGTTCACAGCGGTAAATGGATCACGTGCTGGCGTTCCTAAATTTCTGGTCGTCATGACAGATGGTGCTGCAGATGATCCAGATGCTGCCGCTACGCAGGTAATGCTGGGAGCAGAAGATCATGCTTGTTTAGCAGTCGCTGCCAGCTGGTCGGCAAACATTTTCACGAAAAGTCATTAGTTTTACTCCATCCAAAGCCGAACCTAGGTTAAGATATACACCATCATAGAAAACTAGTGTGATAATCGATTCGTCTTTCATTTTTACGTAATTCCTTTTGCAATCGTATTACATTCCTTGATAGCTCTCTTGTCTCCTAGTTAAATGAGAAAATGGTTATGCCAAGCTTTGTATTTATTTTCCTGTAGATTGTAACTTTACATAATGTATCAAAATTAAAAATATTAGACACGTTTGTAGGTCTAAATTTTTGATAAAATCTACTCTGACTGTGTCGTAGGCAAATTATTTAAATGAGTGTTGTTTTCTTTTTATAAGCACAGAACAAAAATGATATCTGTGGCCTAAATTAGATCTTAGATATGATTTTAACACATATTGTTTGACTAGAAACAGAATAAACTTTGAGAAACTATAATTTGAAAACTGAAGGAAATCAATCCTATTTGGTTAATCTCTTTTAACAAAATAGCTTGCGTTGAAACACAAGTTTTAATTCTAAACGTGACCTACGTGGTTTTTGTTGTCTGAGAAGTTTCACTAAGCCTGCTATAGCAGGCGCAGGCGCAATCTTGGTGGATCGCACCCAGAGCCTGTCATGTCTGTATTTCAAGCCACTGTTTGTCAAACTTCGTCTTTGATTGTGCTTGCAATGAAAAAGTATTCATTCATTCATCATTCATTCATTCATTCATTCATTCATTCATTCATTCATTCATTCATTCATTCGATCCTCCGCTACAAAGAATTGAAAATTATTTTACATGGCCAAGTTATTTTAAAGGTTATCAATGCAACGATAGTAGTTCTGTTTTATACGTGTAATTTGACCACTGTCAGTTAATTTCCAACCGTCTCTCATAAATGTTTTCCAGGCTCGACTGACACGAGCGGCGGGCATCAACATGATCGCCGTTGGACTGGGTGGATACGTGGACGCAAACAGCCTGCAGACTTTGTCGTCGTTTCCAGAGGACCGCAACACCCTTTACACTTCCGACTACACGACTTTGTTCACTCTCACCAACTCGCTCATCACACTGCTTTGCTTCGGTAAGCAATCGCTAGTTGCTTGCAAATTGTCACAAACCCAGCGGTTAAAGTGAGGGGGAGAGCACGGGAGCGGCGCTCCCACTGCTCAGTCAAATTTGGACTGGCGTTCCCACTGCTAACATTAGTGTTCCTCCTGCTCAGAATTGTGCTGATATTGACAAAAAGGGGTTTTCTTACATAGTAAGTTTGAGCTGAGGTTGTACATGGTAGGAATGTGATGCTTTGGTTTTTTGGGTTATGGTAGGCTTGGTGGTGTTAAAAAATGGCTAAAGTGGCATCATTTTCAAGAGAAAAAAAGGTAAGGACTAGTAGGAATTTGCTATAAACTTCTGTCAGCATCCCCCCCCCTCCCCCGCTCGCGAGTTCTGCATCGAAAAGAAAAAGTGCTATAGGCAACAAGCGGGACATAAAAAAATTAAAAAGGAGAGCTCCCACTGCTCTCTCGCGAAACTTTAACCACTGCTCATGCCAATGCATGATACGCTGTACATAATATTGTCCGTGATTGACTTACATTTTCATTGTTCATCACTTACGACTGCAATGCAAGCGCCATATTCAAGTATTCGCTTCATCATTTATAAATTCAACGTCACATACTGTTTCTAACAAGAGAGTGCTCTGGAAATGATGAGTATGGCTCTGGAAGGCAATATACTGGGTGAGGAGGAACTCTTGAGGAGTAATGTCAGTCACAGGGTAGAGCAAATGCATGGGAAACTTAGCTACCATAGGAGAGTTAATTTCTGGAATCAAAGTCGAGTCCAAAAAAGGTAATATACGATCTTAAAAGCAAAGCGAGATTCTATTCACTGACTGACTGCTTAGCTTTTTCTACAATGTAAAACATAAACTTTTATAACTAAGACACAGCAACTGCAGCGCTCAAGATAGGCCAGCCAATCGGTGCCGGAGGCGGAGAAAACTTTGGAGCGCATCGCTGCATGAAACTATGGTTATCATAAAAATTTTGTATCCTATGGCCCTCTGGGCCTTAAATAGGAGTAGTATATATTGTACAGTACTCTGAACTTTGACTTTGCAAAGGCATTTGATATATAATGAAGTCAATTAGGTGATAATGTTGCAAATTTTAAAACCACAGGGATCAAACTTTTGTAGCAGAATTTTATGTAGCTGCTGAAAATTTAGCTTGATGCTATATTAACAAACACAAATTAACTTCCAATTTATGTGCAAACATGAATTCAACATGCGGTTTTACAGATGTGAACAACTGTGCCAGCAATCCATGTCAGAATGGCGCCACTTGCATTAACGGACTCAACAATTTTTACTGCCAATGCAGTGGAGGTTTCACTGGTCAAGTGTGTACACAAAGTATGTATGTACTACCTTGTTCAATTAGCTCATTTGCATTATTTACAATCAGACTTAGTTCTTTTTTTGATCTAGTTGTTTTTTCATTACAAGTTAAATTTTTTTCTTTGCTCGTTTATTAGTTGTATAAGTTTGAATGCTACTGATGTTTTCTTGCTGAATCAGTGCTTGCTGACTACAGATTTTTATTCAATTTTTTCTATTTTGGTGATTTGCAATGTTTGTATTGCATGCTGCAATTTTTATGCAATTAAACTCATCTAGATCTTTATGATGTAAAAATACCATAATAGGCAAAAGAGCTTGAATTGAATACAATCACAAATTTTGCATTTTTTGCCGCAGCGTGTAAACAGCAGAATGCCAATGTAGTGGTCGCAATCGAAGCGTCGGGCAGCATATCGAATACCGCCTTCCTGCAGGCAGAGTTGTTTGTGCGCCACATCGCGACCAACATTGGCATCGAGAACGGGAATCGCATGGGCGTCCTCACCTTTTCAACGGATGCAATGGTACTTGCTTGCAATTTACACTTAGCTGTTGTACTGAATTACATACCCGCACATGCACACATTTGTGGCCATATTCCATGCCAACACAGGGGTAGGCTATTAGCAGCCATGGACACTTGCCCTTCACTCAATGCTATCCGTCATATCCTCATGTCTTATACTCTTAGCTTTCATATCCTTTTGTGTCAGGCTTTCTGGTCTCCATTCTCAACTTCTTTTCCCATCTACTTCATAATCCATACATTTTTGCATCCAATCATTGGGTTCTTTTCTTAGAATATACCCCAGCCTTCTCAGTCGGTTTCTTGTTTTCACCTCTCCACTGCCTCCAATCCTATTCTAGCTCTTAGATCGGCACTATACTTTTCTCTTTCAATGACACCCCGCTCATTCATTGTACCGTTCACATCTCTGTCCGCTCAAATCGGGCCTCTTGATCGGCCTTCATTGCTCATTTCTGACTACCATATAGCATTGCGCTTCTTACACAAAAATCGTAGCCAAGGCTTCCATTCAGTTTTAGTGATATATACTTTCCAGCTATAATTGGTGGAAACTCTCAAAACTCTCCACGCGCATCTCGTCCTCATCACAGTAGAAGATTCTAAGCTTTCATTAACATTGATTACATCGCCAAGGTAGCAAATAATTTAAATGTGTTGTCCCCTACTTTTACTTCTTTGGCACCCATCTGGGTTATTTGACCTTATGGACACGCTTTGCATACAAACGCCGTCTTCAAACTGACTAAGCTTCTTGTTATGCCACTGCATCTCTAATGTTTCCACAAAAGACAATTTGTGCATGTAACTGAATTTTTGCGAACATCCTTTCCACAGATTCCACATGGCATTTAAATATTTTTTTCACCTTTCACGCTTTCATCCCGCATCCACTTATCATTGCTTTCGTCTTCTCCGTGTTCACTCTCATGCCATTTGCTTTCATACATACATGTATACTAAAAGGGCAGATGCCGGTGGGTGCAGCGATTTCGGGGCGATCGGCCTGGTTCTCCATGCTTCGGAGATTGTGCTGGGGGTGGTCGCAGGGGGAGTTGGGGGG
>JAQIWG010000812.1:0-29051 GCA_034695025.1 Chamaedrilus cognettii
TTTGGCAGACTGAGACCACACACACACCCCCCTCCCCCCGATGCTCGCGAGTCTCTTCGAGAATTGTTTTTAATTTCAATTAGATGCCCCCCTCCCCTCCTCCCCTCACGACCGGTCTCCTGTTTCTTCTCCCATACTAAAGCGATCATGCACACTGCGCTATGCTTCGTGCACATTGCTTCAATGCTTTCACTCTCGACGTTAGCTCAGCTGTAGGCGTGGCGCGGCCTAGCACTTAACTACATGTACAGGCTTATCGTTTCGCGCGGAGGGAATGTAGGCTACCGTTATAGTTCTCGTCTTTGGTAGATCTGTGTGCTGTACAGTGGTCTGAACTGGACCTGCTAGAATGACATTAGACGATATTCGCTGCAAACGCGGAAGATTGAATGTTAAACATTAACGAAGCATCCGATAACGAGAGAGGTTTGACAAACAAAGTTGAGTGATTGGCCTGATTAGTTGTGCCCGTTATTGTGAGAACCGTTGCTGTATGTAACATCGGAGTTTTTTGGCTATTGTCGTAACACAGTAGCCACTGTGTTAATCATCACTAAAGGCGCGGAGATTTTTTTTATGATCTGAGCTTTAGGCCCAGAGGCGTGATCAAGTTTCACCTGTCTACTACCGATTACCAGCGGATTAACTGTCAAGGGCGTAGTTATAGGTGGATCATTCTTGGATTCATTCTGAAGCAACCCACCGGTAAATATTCAATAATGAATCATTTCCACAACGGTGACGTTAATATTCGTGCACATATATACGAGCTTGCGCGCCTGAATGCGCAATGTGTAACTGTGTATGATGTAACATTTTGATGTTTGCTTGCAGGAGTTCGCTGGTTTATAAATAAAATCGACACAATCGGTACCGATTTCAGATCTTGGATGTAACGCGGTTTATAACAATTGTATTTCGTAGCGTATTGCGTGATCGGACAGACACTTGTGTTTAGCGTGTTACGGACAACAGTGATTCATGCAATAGCCTCCGCCTTCTCTATTCTATTGATTCGCACCATGTTGTAGCAGTTGGCATAGATAGGTATGCCGCGCTGCGTACTAAAAATACACCGTCGTTGTCTGTGGAGCGCGTGAGGCGGGCTAACGTAATCGATCACGCAATCTGATTGATACACGGCGAGCTCCGCTGGATAACAATAATTTTTTTATCAATAACGAAACAGTGAGTCACGTGCGCCTTTGATGGAGAATTATGGTCGTTCTATTACAGTCGCTTGCTATTGTGTTGATGCTGCCGCTTGTCAGCGCGTGACAGAAATTATTTATGTCCATAATTCCAACGGTACTAGACATGGTGGAAGTTAATGGCCATATATCCAACAACTGTATGTACTACAGGCTGCCCACTCAGCACTTCGCCTGGCGGACGGTAACAATATAGCAGCGTTTTGAAGCAAAAAAAATTGCGTCGTCAATCTCGTATTCTTTTACATCGATTTTCGTGGATTCACGCGATTCTTCGATTATCATTCTACTAATGTTTCAATACATGACCAAACGTCTTTGTACTAGTCTCCACTAATCCAGTAATATTGGTATTCACCATTGCGAGTTAACCTCGAGTTTGGCTCAATCGGCGGATTGTGTGACGTCACGCTAAACATGGGAGATTGGCAACGCTCGCTCTCAACTCGCCGATTGACCAACTCGAGGTTAACTGGCAATGGTGGGTACGGATGTAAGTACTTCAGGTGAGTCACGTGAGAAAAATTGAGTATGCTGTAGGTTTATTGCCCGGTTTATGCTTTGGGCTCTATTCACACTTCTGGACCATTAACCAGTTCGGTTTGTTTACTCCGCTCAAGAGCGCAAGGCTGCACCCTTGGCCTCTGCTATAATCGTGATAAGTTCACGTTTGTTCGCTGCCGGTCTCGACTTGTGCCCTCGCTTAGTTATTATACAGGTCGACGCGGCTCATCTAACAATCTAAAATTCGAGGATGTAGGCCAAGTGGGTTTTTTGAGAAATGGATGTAGTATATTTTTTCTTGATAAGCGCGTCTAGCCGACGCGCCCAGATTGTTGCTAAGTAATTGGCCTGTTTGTAATTTTTGAGAATTTTTTGATCGCAGCTCAATAAAGAACCGGGGGGAGGGGAGTGGGAGTGACTGATGAGCAGAAAAGCTTAACATTAAGATGCTGATATTCTGAACACTGAGCTGATATTCTTAACTTCCGTGACTTTGTAACACTGGAAATGTTAAAGGTATGAGCGTCATATTGATTTAATTAGATTTTTAACGATGATATTATCCTCTGGCGGTTAGGTACCAAATATAAGACATCTTATAACTAATATATAAAATTGCACTTTTTGAGAAGTAAAACATCGCGAAGTATTTACATCGCAAGACTCTCCTTATTTTATTTCTGAAGGTTTGTTTAAATTTTACTGCTGGCTTGATTCGACTCCCAAAACGCTCTACACGTAGGCCTATAGGCTGCACAGCGCAGTGCGCTATCTGTTATATCCGTCCGTCCCCTCTCTCAGTTGAAGACTCTCAGGTTTTAGCGCACAGTACAGTGGTCCGTTTCTATTTCTGTGTGTGTCTAGAGGGAGACGTTGAAGGAGGTTCAATGCTGGTCGCTACTGAGTTTTATCGCCCTGTTGTCGAGTGCGCACTGTCACTCTGCTTCACAGCGCAGAGGCCTACAACATGTAGGCAGGGCCGCGTGTGTGTACGCTTGTCCCTCCCATCGAACATTAAATATTGACCTCAAACAAACCATTTTTTCCCTCAGGCACCTTTCGGTCCAAGGCGGCCGTTGCAATGCGCTTCGTTATATTTTTGCGTTATTTTACACTGTACTTATTGCCAGTACATAAAAAAATTTCGCCTCCAAATTAGGGATGGGTAGGTTGGGTACCCGCGCATACGATGGAAGAGGGGGGATAAGTTCTGCGACCACTGATATAAGTTAAGACTTGCACGCAGCACCATACGTTTTCAGTTAAAAGCAAACGTAGGCCTACTCCCCCCGGTTTGCTAAGTTCCTTCACGCCACTGCCCATGGCAGGGCGAGTGACTGGACGACGTAAACCGATCGATAGCTGCGCTAGATTGGTCTAGAGAGCCTAGCCTCGTGCAGCAGAGCTGTTTCGTGTTGCGAGAACGAGTAGTGAGTAGTGAGTAGTTCTACGAATGCGTGTACTGCTGGTGACCAAGTGTAGCGTTGATTCACACTTGGACTACATCGAAGAGCCGTCCGGCGGCGGCGGGTAAATGGTTGATTTAGGTAATGGTTTGTCGAAAAACGATAGCTATTACTGCGAGGATTACTGAGAGAAGAGTATGCATGGATCTACTAATCATAAAATACAATGCGGGTAAGATTATCTCATGCCTTTCTTGTACATGTAGGTTCGGTGGCGTCACATATTCGAGTTTCTTCCTGATGTAAACTGCGGGTATTGTGAAGTGTTGGAATGTAGTCATGTTGTCTGCATTGCACGGCTTACAATGACAATGGACTGATAGTGTCAAAAAAGCTGCAGAGCGTTTAATAACGCGCACCCTGTGAAATTCTGCAACGGCGATGTTAGCGGACCGCTATAGAGCTTTAATGATAAGATCATTGCTTGGCTGCCGTCTATTTGATGAAGTCATGTGACTATTTCTAAGAAGTTTTAATATTAGTTACTACGCAACGATGGACTATAGAGTGTAGACTGCAGGCTACAAGGTAAGTCAGGTGGGTGAGATGAAATTAATCACTATATTTGATATCTATAATGTATTTTACTATATTTAACTGTATTTTAATGTATTTTACTGTATATTTTAATTGTATTTAATTAGGTTAAATAATTTAGTTTTGTGGTTTATACATGTATACATATTCAACTAATATAAATAGAACTGTGTAGCTATATTTGATTATCAGTCACACTTTCTCATAAACTTCCTGTACCCCCTTGGAGAAACCTAATATTATGATGAAAAAAGCACTTGGAAAAGATGCTGTGTCTGTGTGATGTCAACAGCAAGGCTATGTTCAGTCAGTTGACGATACAGCTGAAGACACGTGCAGTGTATTCATACGCTGTAGACACGTGCAGTATATTCATACGCTGCATTTAGATAGAGTAGTCATCACGAGGCTTGCACGCGCGTCCTCACTGGTGTCGACTGTAGGCCTCCTCCAGGAATAGAAGAGGTCGTTGATGCTCAATTGTTTCTCAGCGCTATGACTGCAGAACATAAACCCCTGCAGAACATAAACCCCTAGTGGAATATTTCAGTTCAAATGCGCTTTGGGACTCTGTGACTTTTGCGTCCCTGGGTCATCTCTAGAAGGCATTTCTAGCGATTTGCTAATATATAGTACGCGTAGTTAAGGAATACAATGTTTGCGAAAAAGGTGTTTGAAGTGTACAAGATTTAACCCCTAGTCGGATATTTTACTTAAAATGCATTAGCACGATGGCGCTACTTTGAAGCCTTTTTCATAATTTTTCTTTGTGATGTCGCAATGCAGCAAAATCAATGAAGCATTAACCACAATTTGTTGTCTGTGTATGGTTTACTGAGCGCGTGACGTTGTGCTTGATATTGACCTAACGGCATCAAGCTGGAGTTACATTATGTGTTCAATGTCGACTCTCAACTGTGTTCAAGGAATGTTTAAAAAAAATTAGACTTTGAGACCTGAAATTGTTTCAAAAGCGTCTAAAAATAGTTAAAAGGGAAAAACTCACTGCTTTGCCGGTTATGCCCTTTGTTGATGAAGATATTAAAGTCAAATGCACGCTGCCTATTTTTTAGAAATACATTTGAATGATTGTATGTGAGTTTTCTCTCTAATTAGCTAACGTGCAACTCTCTGTCAAAAAAGACAAAAAATATGCTTCCCGTTTTCTGAATTTTTCTTTGATGACTTAATCAAAGACTACGGAAGTGTTTTTTTGTATTTTTGCAATACTTTAAGACTCCATTGTGAGAATTCTGGGGTTTAGCCTACGACGGCCATTTGCGACGTTAGGCCTGTTTATCACAGTGGCGCTACTTAATCAGCGGCGGCCAATGACGTCACTGGAATATATCGTCGACCATCTCTGATCCACGACTTGTTTTCCGCATCGCCACGAATTCAATCTACCAACGGCGACCTCAAACTGCAAGTCTGCAATCTCATCGCTGGACGGATTCGCCGCGGATCTGCCGTTTGTAGTTTGTATTTGAGCGTAGAAGGAAATCGGACGACGTTTTTATGTGCGAGGGACAGGGAGCGGGGGGCTTGGGGGGGGGGGTAGGGTCATCGCTCGCTGTGAGCCGACCTTGTTATTGCACGACGCCATGGCTCTATGCCTCCATCGCGGCGCGCATACCGCCAAAGCTGCCCTGTGCCAGTTTGTCCGACATCGGGGATATTAGAATGGTATTTTCGCTGCAGCTCATTAAATTTGGATTGATGCCTGGATCACTGATCTGCTTATAGTCTGCATTTAGCTTTTTGTGACAAGTTTGTGTGTTAGATGGCATATTAGACTCATTACTGGGTTATTTTAGCCGGGTTGTTTCGTTTGGATTATTTTATCCGAGTTATTTAGGCTGGTTCGCAGTCTTGTTATTCTGGTTTGATGGCTGGATGATTTATTAGCGTTCTCTGGCGAGAAGGGCATCTGAGCAATAAACGCTTGGAGGTTTTTTTTTGACGCGAGGCGTTTTCAATAGGCCCTAAACCAGCCCGCGCTGCGGAGGAATTTATTATGAAAGGCTCGCATGTTGAGCAGTTTTGAAAATGGCGCACGATTTGTCCGATATAACGGTCAGATAATGGAAAAGGTTATTCTGCGATTTTTCCTGGAACATATTTAAGGTGACTTTGGCCCGAAAAAAGTCAGTCGCTGATTCGTTGAAATAGCTTAGTTACAACTTATTAACGATTGTCGTCTGCGTGGCCTGCTGTTAGACTGCCTGCTAATTATTGCACCACAAACGAACGAGATTCTGGTCAGAAATGACTGGATTCAAAACAAACTGATCATGAAATTCTCTTACTTGAAGCAGCATCTCACGATCCACTTACTTTTTTTCCAAATTAGGTTTACTTTGGAGAATTAAATTGAGAAAGTGAGGAGCATATTGGAATAATTAAAGGATAACCCTTGGACAGAGAACTTCAACTAGCTTCACGTGTACATCACGGCTCATTGCTAAGATTGCTTTAGCTTTCACGTCATGGGGAGATTGGAAAATAAATTCAGTTTTACACTATATGACCTAGATTTAGAGCTTCACACCTAGCCTGCTATTGTTCTTGTCCGGCAGTAGTGTTGAGTTGCGTTATTGGGGTCACCGTTGTGCTATGAGCTATGATCTGACAGCTGAGCGCGAGAGTGAGCAGAAAAAGATTAATGTCGAACGAAAACGCTCGGTCACTGACCGGCTAAACTTGTCCATCGGACAAAATTGGATTTTCTGAAAATATAAGGCTGTACCAGAAGTTGGATAACTAAGTCGCTGGATTAGGCAGGCATATCACCTGTGCCCTGTAATGCAATGTTAAGCAAGGGTCAGTGTCCGGTGGCATTTTGTGATATCAAAGACATGGCGTCAAGAACAATAATTTGCAATAAAGTAATATTGTAGGGCAAAAATTACGAAAGTTTGTTTCCTGGTAAGTTGAGCTCCATCATGGAACTTGTAATAAGAATAAGTGTTTATAAAAGCCCCATGAACACGATGGTCGGTGTAGCGTACCAAACATCAGTGATCTGATGATAGTTGTCTATCCCATGATCAAGCGTGACATTTAATAAAGTAGGCCTACCGTGTAACACAGGTTTCAAATTATGAAGCGAGCGTCAATAAATTGTAGTCTATACAGGTATTCTTGTAATTACACTCGGAATATTATACACCTGTTCGCCTTCAATGCACAACACATGCTACAACAAAGTTCATTGTCCGATTCACCGCTTTCATGAATTAGACCTGCGTAAAAAATTCTATCATAGCCTACCCGCCGTAAAGTTGCCTATATTGTGCTTCAAAGCATCCAGAGTTGAGGCTCCGCTACAAAATTACTGCTGCCGAGCCTCAATTCTGGATAACAACAGCTCATGTATCACGAGTCGTCGGACATCAGTGATACGCTGTGTGTCTACGATATAGGTCGTGCTACAAAATATGCCAGCAGCTACCGAATCGTGGAGTAAAGCGTTTCTGCCGTTTGAAGGGTCATCTGAACAGAGCTTTATCAGAGCTTTATCAGAGCTTTAATAGCCTGATGTGATCCTGTTAGTAAGCTTTTGTGCGTTTTTATCCATGCTGAATTTCATTGTGTACGCTTACTAATGAACTTCAAATAAATAAAACGGGTCGGTGGATGCATTATGGTCCAGGATTGTGTGCAGCCCAAGGAAAGAATACTGCTTCATAATAATTACCTTTGTCGAGCTGGGCTATTGATCGCGATCATTTTAGTCCAAACAACCACAAAATACCAAACACCCACACTGATCCAGATTTCTAAGGCCACTACTCGAGATAGCGTTTCCTCTGAAGCACGCTAAGTTTCGGTTCAAGTGGAAGTCTTTTTAAGCCGAACCAGGTGCGTGTTGAAATCCTAACGCGTGGCTTAGAATTGGCCCTAGATACCTTCTAACCAAGTGCAAACAACGTTATCTGAGTGCTATGCTATTTGGGCCGCGACCAACTTAGTACACGCACAAAGGCCAGACAACTTTCGATGCAGTCTAGTTTTGGGAATCAAATGAATCCTTGGTTCTGTTTAGTCGATTGCTGCGCGGTTATTTTTGGCGAATCACTTGGTTCGCCTGGCCGATATTCAATATTGACACAAGCTCCGCGTGAACGGTTTCGCTTGGGCAGCTGGGCTCGTTGGTATTATTGGTATGCACTATGCCGTAAATACTATAGCTGCTTATGCGAAATGAAATCCTTGTTTGTTTGAATTTCACTATGGTTTGTTGAATGATGATAACAATGAAACAAGTTGATAGTGTGTAGTTGTTCAAGTGATACCGGGTCCGATGAGAATACAGAGTACTGATTGCTTTGTCCACTCACTAACTAATGGTCATCATTCAGCTCGCCTAGGAACGTATGTATAGCCGTGCTAGCCGAAACTCAGAGAGTGAAGCCCCCTTTCTCAACTCGTGATAAAATATGCCACTAAATAAAATTTAATTGATTATAATTATATAGCACATGTGACTTGAACGCCTGTCTTTAGTCCTCTCCCAAACAAATGTAGGTTGCAAAGTTTGGCACGACGGTGTGCCCCCCCCCCTCCCAGAGTCGAGAGTTTGCAATGAGAACGTTGAATTTGGCTTAATTCAGTTTTTTGTGGTAGATTACCCTCCCCCTGGTCGCTAGTTTATTCCGGCTGGATTTAAGTTCATTATTTAACCCTACCCCTGAATTCTTAATTGAGGCTGCGCTCAGGCTATGCCCCACGTAGCGTGACTCATGCTATGACACGCCTCCGTCAGTGTGTGTATTCCTGTGTGTCCCTCTGTGCGTCCCTCTGTATGTCCCTGTGCTGGCTCGTGTCCTCGCGCCATTGGTTCATCGATCGCTGGCGGGCGCCACTGAGGTCAAGTTGTGACAGAACAGGCCCTGGATGATGATATAGGCTTGAACATGCTCGCCATGTTGTATAGGCTGATTTGCTCCTGGCGTAAATAATAGTAAATATATCATATACCTACTCGCTTAACTTGTATTTATTCACGTGTGGTATGTTAATTTCTTTATTCACTGCAAAATGTGGGAACTAAACCTCAACTATCCAGCAAGCGAACAGAAATGCTGAAAAGAATTTTTTATTGTGTTCTGGGATGCGTCGCGTCGTTCGTGATGAAAAACTTGTTGGTTATTTTTCTGTCGCTTATTTATCTGCGTTCGCTTTCTTAGACACGTTTTCAGGACTATAGAGCAGCGATATTGCCTACCGATTGCAGCGAAAGGCCTGATGACCTTCATGTGTGTATATTGTTCTGTCGATAGCCGTGTTGTTGGTTGTGTGTTAATCATCTGGTGGACAGTAGCCTCGTTCTATCAGAAGGTGAAGTTCAGACAACGTGACTGCTTCGCTTGTATACCAGCCTGACTCAATCGTCTCAATTCAACGTTATCACTATTAATCGTCAAATTTTTAAACAGCCATAAATTGTCCAGTTGTGAGATCACTCTTAGCAGTCAGGGGCGCAACCAGGGGCTGGGGTCAGACTAAATTTGATGAGTCATGTTATTCGTCCAGATTCGATGAGATTTTGCTTTTGGCAGGGGGGGGGCATGGCGGTCCAGCAAGGTTGTTCGACTGATAACAATAGCAGATTAGCGTAGCAACTCAATCCGTTCAGCGGCACACATGTGCATTAGATTTAATTTAGATGGACGATTAAATAGATATGGGCGATTAATTAATTAGATTTCATTTAGATGTATTTTTTACGGGTTTGACCCCCCCCCCAGCATTTTTTTCTGGTTGCGCCCCTGTTAGCAGTCAATGTCAATTTTTGAAGTCATTCTTAACAGGCTGTTAAGAATGCCCTCAAAATTGGTAGTGACTGTTACTACATGTAGCAGTCGTTGTCAATTTTTGAGGTTATTCTTATCAGTCATTGTCTATTTTTCTCTCCTGGAGACACTTTCATCTTTTAGAAACTGATGACGCCAACCATTTCAAACTGGGGACGCCAACCATTTCAAACTGGGGACGCCAACCATTTCAAACTGGGGACGCCAAACTCCAATAATGCCCTCTTTGGCGTCAGGCCTACCCGTTCAGAAAAACTGTGGATTCCAGCAATAGCGCGACGCCAAGCCTTGAACTCAGGATGCCTGGCCGCCAAGCATTGGATGCAATCACACAATAAACACCAGACTTAAGACCAAAAAACCAAATCGTTCCGCTCGCTACCAGACAACTCAAATTAGCTGAAATGACCTGTGAAACAAAAGATCTGGCATAAAAACACCAGCATTGGCTACGCCGCGTCAGATATTAATAATGTTTTGAAGTGGAGCTTCGTTAATTGCGCTCCGATGCGGCGCGTAGGGTCTAAACAAGTTTGAGCTACCGGTATCTATACTGTTATCAGTCGTGTCACGTGAAACGGTTGTAGAGAAGCGATAAAAGTTGTCGCTGTATAAAGGCGATAAAAAATTATAGCCTCATTGGCCTAGGTAGTATGTTTTAGATGGCGTGGGTTCGCTAACTAATTCAAGGTTTAAAGTTGTGCGCGAGTTGACCCTTCGCTTGTGGGACTCTTAACTGATCCTATGCGAAGACCTCAGGTCGTTATTACCTGTAACGCCTGATGAAGTGGCCATTGGGCATCTGACATTCTCACTGCTTTAGCCAAGAGTAGTCGTGATCTAAGCCTACATGCAAGAAAAGGTTGCTTGGGATTAATTGTAGCAATGTAATCCTAGTCTGCATGTAACCTACGCTTATTTTTCAGTTACCGTTTTTCAATTTTTAATACGCGTAAAAAGTTTAATTGCACAGCGTGCACGATTCATTCTAACTTTATATACGATTGGGCCTACGTTGGATTAAGGCTTGAAGCCTTGAATGCATTTATCAAATTGCATTCATTCAATAGCTGAGCGTTGTCTAACATTTCAGAGTTGTTTTGTTTGTTGTAGACATCTCAACGCTCTGAAGTATCCAGTCGTAGAGTGCAATCCACCTCTTCTCATCTCGCAGCAACTGTTTAGTACTCGCTGGATGCCTAGTAATTTGCCGCAGCGGCCGCAGCAGCAGCAACAGCAGCAGCAGCAGCAGCAGCAGCAGCAGCAGCAGCAGACATTCGTCCCTGAGTAAATCACACACGCTGCAGGAAACAGCAGCAGCTGACATAACCTCACACATTCACACTACTACAAAATACCACACCGCGCAGTCTTGCTGTGAGATAGCTGATCCAGATTGTTCATCACTCGGTCGTTAACCTTGGTGGGCTTCGTGCGTGGCAACTGGCGTGAAGACTTTGATTTCTGGCCGTCAGAAGTTTCTTCAAAGGAATAGAGCAGTTCCAATCTGTAGGCCTATCAGCGTTTCCTAAGTTAATTTGTGCATTTATATGAAGACTATTACTTGGCAGGGGATCCAAGAATAGTTCATCCTCGTTTCATGTGCTGTACTGTGCGCCCATGGACCGTTCAATTAATTGACTGCCTAGGCGCTTTGTTGCTGAAGGAGTCATAAGAATGGTTTAGAAGGCTTAGTTCAAAGGAACAATATAAGCCTAGTAATGGACATCTCCTGCCGTCTGTTTGAAGTACTGCTATAACCTGGAGACTTTGATACTTCGCTGCCTCAATATGAAACGGCTACAAAAAGGACATTATCTCTATGTACTGGATTAGCCTAGTAATTGATCACTTGGAATGGATTGTAGATGGATTAATGAATTCTTACTCCATCTGTCACGTTTTGGTGACGTCACAAGCATAATGACGTCACGGATATGATGACGTCAAAACCAAACACCATAAACGTAGAAATCATCACGATTTGAGCCCTGATTGTGATTGTATAGAGCCGCCCACTAACGTTAATAATTCTGAATTCTTTTTTGCTAGTGACAAACGTTTGACGCCCAATCAGATTTCAGGATGGCTGCATTGGTGGCGAACGCTTCTGAGCAGACCTTTAAGGAAGTCACCAGGGCACTACGAAGCAATCCACCATCGGTCCTTGTCCAGAGGGAATCACCTCCAGTCAAGCGCGGATTAGAGGATTCCGGATCGAAACCCGGTTCGGACAAGGAACATTGTGGAAACTTCGAGGCTCCAAAGGATGCGAGTCAGCTTAAATTGAGCTCAGGGGAAGCAGAGGCTGGAATAGTGGGAGGAACTGAGGGGGGTGAGGGGACGGAAGGGGGTGTCGCCCCCGTACGAATGTGGCACAAGAAAAAGTTTCTGAAGGAGTATCGTCAGGAGCCGGAGGGGGATGAAGAGACGGTGAAAGTTGGGGATGGGGCAGTGGTGGGGGGGAGTGGGGGGGCTCGGACCCCCTCTGAGTCGAATTTAGCGACATCAAGTGAGTCCATCATCTTCTTTTTGTTCAGCAAGAATATTGTATGGTTATTTATAGAAACGCAAAGCTATTCTTAGTGCAAAAAGAAGTTTAATCCAAGATTTATAAATATGTACTAGGCTCAAATATATCCTACAATTTAGTTTGCAACGTCTACAACTTTAAAGTTGTTAATGTTATGTACACAATTTTATCTATTAGCTTGTTAACTGCTTATAACGAGCCATAACTAATTTGAATAATTAATTTATTAGAAAGTGCAAAATGTCACATACATGCGAAAATTGTATGATGTATTTATGTATGGATCGATGTCCATTTTAGGCGAAGATGACAGTGGGAGCGGGGAGAAAATGCCCAAGTTGGATATCGAGGGTGACTTTGCATCTTTTCATCAGGCCGTGCATTCCGACATACAGGACAAAAACGTCATCGAGGCGCTGGCCGGTTTGTCATAAGATCTATCCAGGAAATGTTGCTTTTATTCGATGTCCTGTTAGTTTGTTATTTTCCAAAAGTTCTCCTGATTTAAGTTTGGTGTAATTAATATTAACAATATTAGGATAAAAATACAATTAAACGAAGACAGATGTGTTGCGATAAGTTAAAGATTAAATTCTCTTCAAGATTAATGACCCAATGATCTTGATATACTCCTCTGATTACTGATCGTTTGAAATTAAATACCAGGAAACGCAATTAAATAATTATTTTCGATGATTTGCTTTTGTAGATCATCATTTGAGTGGCGAACATGTGAATGATCTTCAGACATGCGGAAGACAGCCAATAGAAAGCAGGCAAACGATGGATAGAACACAACCTATCGATAGTTCACAGCCAATGGAAAACAGACAACAGTCAGTGTATCAACAGTCAACAACTGATCAGCACTCAAGCAATGAACAATCTTTAAATAAAGAGCTGCTGCAACAACAACATCAGATTCAGCAGCAGCAGCAGCTGCTTAAACAGCAGCAGCAGCAGCAGCAACATCAGCAACCACCAAGCAGCCATCAGGAAAGAATGGTTGCTGAGCACTACCAACAACAGCAACATCAGCAATATCAGCAGCTTCAACAGCAACAATACCAGCAGCAGCAGCAGCAGCAGCAGCAATCTTGCAAGCCTACTCACATTCCCTCTAGCGCGTCCTACCCCCCTTCATTCAACGCTGAGCAATACCCTCCCAGAACGCACCAGGCCCAAACCCTTCCTCAAACTGTGCTGCACAGACATCCGCGCCCCGCCTCCCCCCCGGTTGGAGGCCAGGAAGCGTACCGATTGTCGCGGGGTGTTGCAGACTACAACTACACTCTGCCCCAACGAACATATTCGGCAGGACAGTACGACATGGCGGCAAGGCGGCTAGGGGCCGGTGCTTTTCTGCATTCCAGCCAATCACAGCAGCCTCGAGCTTTGACCTGGCATGGTGGGAACCAAACGGAGGCGATGGTGAATTATTACGCGCAGCGGCAGCAGCAGCATTATCAGCAGCAGCAGCAACACAGTCAGCATCAAATGTCTGCTGCGGAAAAAGATGCTGAATACGAAAAATACCTTCGAGCCGTGGCTGCGCATCGCTCTGTGGCTGCGTGGCAGGATGTAGCCGGTCGTGGTACTGTCCCTAGCGCCGCATCCAGACCCCGCGATGACGTCATCACGCAGCCAATCCAGGATCGATCAAGAGAGGTCATCCAGGGCTATCAGGGGGCGGAGCACGAGAAGTTTGCGGGTGTGGATATCGTGAAGGCGTATGGTAAAGCAGGAGAGCAGATGGGTCGAGGAGTGATCAGGGGCGAGGGACGGGTGCACGGAAAACAGGGACCCGGACCTGGGTCGATCGCCCCACCTGGGCTTACGCCCCCTGGACTGATGCCTGGGTACATCCAGCAGCAGCAGCAGATTTATGATCAGTATCAGCAGCAGATCTCACCGCAGCAGCAGCAGCAGCAGAGATATCATCAGCAAATTCTCCATGAACAGAAGCATGCATCGTCTGCATCTTCATCATCCATTTCTGCTGCGTCATCGTCGCAGCAGCAGCACCAAATTCAGCAACAGCAGCACCAAATTCAGCAGTTGTCGCAACAGCAGCAGCAGCAGCAGCAATACATACCAAGGCAGCATGAGAGTCAGGCCTATATCCGCCATCCTTTCCCTGCCAAGCATTCCCACCAAGAACTATACCACCCTTCTATTCGACAATTTTATCCCAGACCCCCCTCCGATGTTGCAGTGGGGCGCCCCTATGCCCCTCGCCATCCCTTACCTCCGAGCATCCCCCCTGGAAAATTACAGGGAATGGAACTAGCTCCAGTGGATCCTCATGTACTGCAGCGTCCCGCCGGGCCGCACCAGCCTCGAGCCGGGAACTGGGTGCGCAGTTCTCCCCCGCCCCCTGTAGTTCCCCCCTCGCCCCACGTTGCTAATCTGTCACAGCCCCCGCCCAGGGGGCTAATTAGCCACGAGGAATATGGTCGAACCGTGGGAAAGAGGGCGTTTCCATTTGGCATGGAGTACGAAGGAAAACTGGTGGATGGCTATCACCGACGTGGAAGTGATGAGCGGAGAATTGAGACGAATGAGAGGAGAGCGGTGGGAGTTGATTCGGGGAATGAGGGGCGACAGCATCCATCATCAGTACACGTTGATGAGACGCATCTGATAGGAAAGGAAGCGCCATTCGGACCACGACGGAGCTCTGATGTAACCTCAGCTTCATCTGTAATCTCTCAAAAGATCGAAGGCGTTCTTGATCTCTCGTTGAAGAGAACACATGAAGGAGAATCACCATCAGCGGCCAAGTTGTCGCGAAGTCGTGATGTCACTGGTGGGCGGTGTGCCTGGAGAAGGACTGCGAGTCCGGTGGGTGTTTCCTCCCTGGATCGCTCATCCCACGTGGGTGGGATGAGCGACACTGCGAGGATGGGACCCGGTGGGACCCAAGCTCTGCATGACAGGCTGCCACCGATGATTTCTTTGCGTGATCTTCAAAATGCACGAATAGGATCGAATGAAATTCGATGCAAGCCACCGCAAGTGGAAAACTTGATGAGGGGGGATGTGTGCTCATCTTGGGGTAACACTCCGCAGCCCCCCCGCAGTCGAGCATACACCATGGATATGGTTCAGACTTTAGAGCGAAGTGGATTCATTCAAGAGGTAGACCCTCGAAAAGCGGAAGCGTCATATCCCCAGAGCGTTCCGGAAAACCAGGAGCTTTCTGGCGGAAGATCGGAAGGCCAGTATCGTCATCGTGCACTAGTGGAGACGTTTGAAGATGAATCTCGGGAATTTTCAAAGTCGCGCAATCGCGAAGTGCAGTCGCGTTCCGGGCTTTCCCCGTCTCCGAGCTTTCCCCCGCATTTGTCTCCCATTCCACCTTTTAGCGGCGCCCAAAAACCCGCCACTGGGGTGGGGGGGCACTCTGGGGCATCGAATATTCGGAGGGTGTCGATGATTTCCCTGCTGGGGTCTCACTCCGCGACCGATGTGCTCGACGTGGAGTGTCGCATTTGTCGCACAAAGTATGGAAGCCTGCGCAGTTTCAGAATCCATTTCGCCAAGGCGCACGGGCTCGAACCCTCCCCTGAGAATTTCACCGTTCACACGATTTCAGAGGCGCGACTGGCTCTGGGTGAGGGGGGGGTTCCTGGGGCGGAGGCGGCCCTCGGGGGGGATCTTGAGCCCCCTGCTTTGGATCGAGAGGAGCCGGAGGCGCCGACCGCGGTGGCGGCGACAAAAATCGGATTCATGGGGATGAAGAGAGTGGCGGAGGTTTTGCCAATGCAGTCATTTGTGCGTAGTACAGGGATGGTTGCTAAGGAAGAAGGGGTGACCGATCGCAAGGAAAGCGTCATGGACGTTTGCCAGATCAGAATTGATGCAAGGGACTCCAGCCTAATTGTAAAAGAAGGCAGATTTGACTTGGAGGAAGAAAGAACGGATCTGAGAAAAGAGGAGGGGATTGTTGTGAAGAAGAATGTGGACGTGGGAGAGGAAAAGAGTGAGATTCACTGCGTCAAGTGTCTACGTGCCTCGGAGCCGAGGAGGGAGGGCGAGGGGGAGGGGGTGTGTGCGAAGAAACGAAACGATGATGCAACGGGGGACATGCACTGCACTACGTGCATGGAGGGTGAGAGCATGGCTGAAATAAAAATAAATAAAATTGCTTAAATCTAAACTGTCTGTCAATAGCTTTCTGCCCAAACAATTTAACGCAATTTGTATGTCGCAAGTGATGAATATTTGGAGTGAAATTGTAAGTGCAATTTGCTTAATTATTGGATGAATTACTTATCATCTTTAAAATATTAAGGATAATGTGATCAATGGCCTTACTATTGTTACAATAAAGCGTGAGGTGGTGTAGTTTCCACCGCTGCATTAAAGATTAAAAGATTATCAGTCCAACCGTGGAAGATGGCTGTGCGTGTGTGACGCTCTACTCCTATATTCATATTGTTTTGTCCAGCCCATGCACAACGAGTCCCCCTGATGACTTAATGCAGAGACAGGGATAGATCATGGATGTCATGATTGTTCAAACGCGCAAATAAACACAATGGAATCTATCGTGGGACACGGAAATTTCCAATTTATTCTTTAGAAAGAATGAATTCAGCTTGATGCCAATAGCTTTATTGTGAGATTAGATTGTCGCTGATTAAATGGACTTGAACATCTAGCTTGCTGCCAGTTTGCTTAATGCGAAGCCTTATAATCATTTGAAAATTTGGATTCAGCCTGCTGCTATTGAATCCGTTTTAAGGACAATACGCCTGATGGCACGTGCACAAAGGAAGAGTGATAGCAACTGAAGAGTTCTAATGATGAGCAACTTTGTCATTAGCACTAACTGAAAGCGCCAATTTGTCAAAGCTTGTCTGCATTCACTAACAAATGCGAAACTTCATGAATACAGGATTACAAAACTGATGTGACAACAAAAGCAAAAACACTGCAGCAATAAACGTCAGAGTTGTCTCATTCGGCCGTTGCTATGACTTTATTGGATGCCTAAATGATAACATCATTTGAAGTCAAATGTGACCAAAGCTGAATAAAGGGTTCACAAGTCGCTTCATAGAAATAGAGCTAGAGGCCAAAATGTGAGTCTACCCTCCCAATGGGCAAAAAAATGAAGTCAATACTGATTCATAGCTTTTTCATCTTCTATAAAATAGGGGATTTCCAGAATTCGCAACGCTTAACGCTTTACTGCTGTTTTAGCAAATTCATGCAAGAAGGGTAGGCAAGTCGCTGAATGTATCAATGCGCGATGCATGAATGTGCAGGGTTCCAAGACATCTCTGACTGGCGCGTGCATGTGTCCTCCATGCACATGATGCGCTCGTGCGCGTGCAAGACTTGTGACATTGACTTCACGCACGCGGGGGGGCTGCACAGGCATCTTGCCTCTGTGCATCCGGGAGCGGGCACCTCGGGGGGCGCGGGGGGGCCGCAGGCGGGGGCAGGAGGGCCGCAGGGGAGTTCAGGGGAACAGAGGACAGTGAAGGTGGGGTGACGTTTGTTTGCTGCTTAACAGTTCAGCAGCCAAGGAATTCAGCGAAAATTAGCAGATATTCCTTATATTTGTTGATTTTTGTCATTTTGTAAAGTGTCTTTGATGTATAAAAGTAGTTGATATGCAAATTTAAGTGAGTTAAAATTAACAAGAACTAAGTGTATGAATTCACATTCCTTTTGTTATGTTATGTAAATCATTGACATGTAAGTCTAGGATTGTTGATATTATTACACTTCTTATGATAAGTCCTTGGTACTAAAATAATGACATATTACGGAACTTTAATAAAAGTGTCTAAGGGCCTGAGTTGTGTCGACAGGTGGAGTATCGATGTCTGTTCTGCCCGGAGGCCTTTGAGGAGGAGGGTGCGCTGTACCGTCACACCGCCCAGCACGAGCAGGAGTACTCCGCGCAGAGGGGAGAGTGCTTCTACCCCAAACCCCCCACGGGTCAGTCCGACACTTTATCTAGGCGATTCAGTTGTATCAGGCCTCCACCATTTGACGTCACCAACATATCGACGAGCTAACCAATATGATAAATAATATAGAATGTTAATCAAATAGCGATATAACAAATTTAACATACCATATAATAAACGGCGTATAAAATATAGACATATCATTAGGTCAATCGTAAGCTTTTTAGGGGGATTTGTTTGGCTGGTGTTTTAGGCAGCACAGTAATGTAATCGATTGTCTTAAAAAACTTCCCACACCTTCGCTCTTTTGCATAGGCATTACCAGGCACAATTTTTATTGAGAATGTTTAATGCTGGATTTTGACTTTAATTGTCACACTGTGCAATGCCACAGACTAAATGGGTGATATGTTTGCGTGCAGGATTGCAGATTGAGAGTGCCGTACCGGACACCACGTGTCCTGAGGATCACAAGTCCCCCCCCACCATATGTCGTGGCTCTAATGCTGACAACGATATCGAAAAATTTGCCTCCCGCAGCGATGTCCCGCCCCCTGTTCACGTTTTCAATAACGCCAGTGGCCACGAAATCGATAAAGATGTAAGGGGTCGTCTCATTGGCCACTGCGATGACGAATTGCATCACAAGCATTCCGCTATTGATCAGTTCATGGAGGCGTCACGGGATAATTTGATGACTGTGGGAAATCCCACCGTGAGGATGTTGGAAAATCCCGTTACGATGACAGAACGATACGCGACAATGATGACGCCGGAAAATCTTGCTTTTGAATCCCTTCATGCGGGAAATACCCGCATTTCTAATCATTCATCGCATTCCATGGAAATTACACCCAACAGGTATCGAGAGGAGTGGAACTCAGATGGCAAGGATATCCGGGTAAGAGCCCCAGATCGCTGTTTGATAAACGGAGCAGGGAATCAGACCGAATATCGAAGAATTCAAATCGGTTCTGAGGAGCCCCCGAGAAAGCAGCCAAGGACCGACAGCGTCCGCCATCTTGTTGAGAAGCTGGTCACTGAGACGGTCACCGGAACCCCGCCCCATCACCAACAGGCTCCTCCCCTTGCCTCCGGGGGAACAGTCTCATCGGCTGGCAAGGATTCGTATGACTCCGCCTATTACGACAGCATGCGCTATCGCGCTGTGTCGCTTTCAGTGCCGTCAAGAGCCAGAGCGGAAGGAAGAATGGAAAATGGAAGAATGGAAGGTGGAAGAATAGTAGGTGGAAGAATGGAAAGTGCAAGAATAGAAGGTGGAAGAATTGATGGTGGACGAATTCCTCCTTATCTCCAGTCTCGTGGAGCCATTCAGGAATTTGCAGCAAGAAGGGGATTCTCCAGATTTGATGATCCAGTTGCAAGGGGGGCTAAGGGGGGCCTGAACCCCACCACTGCTCAGCTGCTGCAGGAGACACGCTCAGTATGGACAGACAACCAGTCCCGAATGAGGTACCCTGGTGAACGTTCAAAGATCAGGGTCGCAGACAGGTCAGTGAGGGATCAGAGATCAGATATCGAGTCGAGCTCCTATAATGAATATTCACTGCATCGCGGATGCACGAATCAGGTGGAGCGTGATTCGTCTATTTATAGGTCGGGTTGTGTGTCCGATCAGAGCCAAGAATTCTCATTGGACCACCGTCGCGAATGGAGACCAGCGATTGGTGAATACTCAACCCAATCAGATTCACCTGTACCCAATCACAGATCACCGCCGCAGCGGGCGTTGCCTAGCAATGAAGCTCGGCTGCCCCCGGGGACAGCTGGTGTCAAGCGACACTATTCCGTGTCATCCGGTTCCGTGCCGCTGTTCCGTGACATTGTGTCACTGATGAACCAGCAGGTGGAGCATAGCATCCGGGGGTACTGCGACGCCGCCTCCCCCCCCGCGCCGCGGCCCCCCGCGCCCCCCTCCATCTCGCGCTGCGTGCGCGATGTCTGCGATGAAATCATCGCGCAGTCCTTTCGTTGTCCCATCAGGGAAAGTTCTCCCATTCCACTCTTGTCATCCCACGGGAAAACCTCCCCCGAGAATCTTTCCCATGGATGCGGTTCTCCCGGCGTTATGTGTTCCGGACAGGAAGAGAGTAGCGATACCCTGTTAAAGGATCCCAGCAAGCTGGAGTTGTTAACAAATAGCGACAATGATTTTTCTCGTGCAGCTCTTTGTGATGAACATTCCGCCCGTGGAACTTGCTCCTGTTCTCCAGACGACATATCACAAACTACTGATGCTCATTTTAAACTCACTGCTAATGCCGACAAAATCTCATCTCCAGATCACTCAGCAAAAGATTCCAACAGCAGTTTTCCGAAGGTGGAAATGTCAAAGTATTCCGAGGACATTCCGACACTTCCGCCTCGCACAGTCAACCCCCCGCCCGGAGGAGCACTCACCCTCAAGGAACTCATGGAAAACCCGGAGATTGCTCGAAGCTATCATTTTGGTCTCGGGGGCTCTTTCCCCTTAGCGGTGCCTTCGGGAGAAGGGGAGCCCCGGGTGATCAGACGTCGTTCAGAGAACAGCTACAGTCTCAGTCAGTTCTTTGGCGGAGCGGTGGTGGAGCGGCGTCGCAATCAGACGTTTTCCGCTGGAGAGAAAGCAGCGGCGTCCGAGCGGAGTGAACTGGAAAAGCTTGCCGCGCAGGTAGAGGCCGCAAGAAAACGGGTGCAGAGCAGCGAAGTTGAGGGGCGTGAGGGTGGCGGGGGAACTGGGGTCTACAGCGGTGAGGCTGAGAGTAGTTCAGGATTGACTGAACAAGAGGTCATGTCAGAGACTATAATTTCTGCAATAGAAGGGAAACAGAGCGGGGAACAAGTAGAAAGGGGTGAAGAAGAAAAAAAAGATGAGGCTGTAGTGAAGGAAAAGCCAGTTGTTGGCAGTGGCGATGCTGAAACTGAGATTGGTACAATGGAACCCATTGGTACAATGGAACCCACTTCACTTCAAGCTGATAAAGGTACCGATACCGATCCGGTACCGCTCGTACTGGGTACCGCTGCAGGTGTTGCTGTAATAAGTAGTCCTCTGGGTGTTGCCGAGTTGAGTACTATTGTTGGGGCCGCTGGGATCAACGGCTCTCGACAACTAAACGACTTTTCCAGCAGCAGTAGCGAGGACAGCGATAGGGAGGAAGGCAGCCAGCGCTACTTGCCTCGAAAAAGAAAATTGGTCATCGACGAAACTAGAGCCTCGAGCGAGGAGGCAGAGGGGGGCAATGTGGATCGCTTGATTTTGCAAAACAGAATCGAGAAGTCATTAATATTGCTGGGCTGAATTGTGTGTAGTAGAACAGTGGCGATGCATGGAAGGGTGTAAGGGGGGCCACTTAAAGCTATAAATACTGTCAAACATGAAATTTTTGCTGCATGTCATTTTGGCTGTTTCAAATGCCCCTTAAAAATTTTGCTGTATTTGAATTTCACATTTTTTGAGGACTGCTCGTTATAAATAGCTTATGCAGCGTTATTTTTGAGCATGTAATTTTGTGAGTTTTTGTGGATTCAAAAAATGTGCCACAATTACATCCATGCCTAAATTTCATGTTTTACAGCATTATCAGCATTTATTTTCTGTGACGTTATTTTTTCACCGTGCCCTTGTTCATAGCTTGTGTTACGACGTTTCGGTGTTGTCGTAGTTCTTATATGGATTTATTCTATTTCCTGTCTATACATTGTGGTCGTGGGAACAGTAATTCATTTAGACAGGTTTATTCGCACAAGTTTTTACTATCTTTATGTCGATAGATTTGAGTGCAGATGAATATGAACTCTTATTTTTTCTCAGTCTGGGATTGAGACGTCATCTTTGTCCTTTTTTATTGTGTCAAACATTTTTCTATCCGGTCAGTTTCAGTGCATACTATTTCTAGTAGAGGAATGGTATGCGAGGAGAAAAAGAGCCGTTTATATTATTAGGCTTACGTAGCTCAATTAGTATGAAGACTCGTATGATATTGTTAATTTAAGCCTCTTTATACGCCGATATCCGTTATCATACTTGTTTGGTGATTGTGGATTCATAATTAACATCTGAGTCCCCTTGTGATCTGTTTTTCTTCCCTGCCTTTCCTTCAACTTCAGTACAATGCGCGTGACAGTTAGCGTTTCATCTTCCGCTCAATTGTTCAATTATCGTGTTAGAAATTTAAAGCCTTTATAAAATTAAATATAACTCGCGTCTCACGATAAAATTTCTGTCTCACGTTGACCAATCAAGATTTGTATTACATATCGAACGTTGATAACTTTTGCGTCACTCATTTCGATTGGAAGCAAAACAATAATGTTGTTAACATCTCTTCTTTGTTGCTTATGCGTGATCCGTACACTGTTAGTTAACTGTTTGATTGTCAAGATTTCTTAATTATTGTTAAAGTGTCACAGGCTACGAATAAAAGGAAGAAGGTCTGTGGTTACTGGTACAACTATTGTAAATATCAACCGCGACTATTTAACTAAGTCTGCGGCATCTAATAGTAATCTACTATTTATAATATTTGCTATTGGTATTGTTGATTATTTTCTGTTAAAGCGGTGGTGTTTAAATAAAATTCAGAAAGCTATAAAATACAGCAAAACATCTTGATCGTTGTCTGTACAGTTTATTTTAGTTATTGTCGCGAACTTACAACGTTGTCCTCCAGAAATCATACAATTGCTGCATATCTACTAAACAACTCCTCACTGGAAAAACTGGCATAATTCGATAAAACTTTAGTAAAAAATGAAGGAGTTAAAAAACAAGCCTACAACGCGACCGACAAATCTAGATTAAACAAGAAATAAAAGTGCAGCAGATAAAAATTTAATATGAACCAATTTAATAAAAAGTTTCAAATTAAACCACCCAGTCTTTTCAACTAAATTCAACTTAACCTTGAATAGTTATTAAGTCAACCACAGCATACAATTTATATTAACCTTAAATAGTTAAGAAGCAAACTATTGCAAACCACTTAAGCTTTACTCACATACTAGTACATGCATTTCATTCAAAATGCATCCAGTCATGTAGCTCCCAAAGTCTTTGACTAAAGCATCAACACAAACCACGCACTAGTAAGTTTGAAGTCAACATTGCTCTACGCTTCTACAACGAAACAGTTCAGTCACAACTAAGCTTCAAAGTCATACCCTACACAACCCTTCATCGCATTGAGCGTCTAGTTCAAAATATTCCTCGACTATCTGTTCAGAAGAATCGTTCTTATAAAAATACAAACCAGAAACACTCTATCACATACTAGCAAGGCCTAACTAGCGCAAGTCAGTCCTTTTTAAATTGCCCGAGAAATCCGCGCGAATTGTCAGATTAGAATTCCCTGGTTAATGGTCAGACAAGAAAATCTGGGTTGACGAGTTGGAGTGTGGTGAGAAGGGTGCGAAACTGAGCAACGCTCCACCGGGGGTTGTCTGCCCCTCCCATGGCCCCCCCTGCATGGAAATCCTCGTCGGCGCCCTCCAGGAGATACTTGCTGCTGCTGCTCTGGACACTGTAACGTACAAATTTATATGATATTCCAAAATTCTGAAAGTAGGCCTGCGTTCAAAATTCAAATCTATTTATCAATCGTAGGGCACATACAGATGGCATGGGAAGCAAAAAACAGGAAATCATCTGGCGATAGCATTGTACTTCAATAATTTTAAATTTCGATCATTACATCTGATAAAGCACATCCAGAGTGCAACAAACTGTCATGCAGAGACAAAACACAGCGGTGTGGCAGAATAATGACATAGTAATACAGTAATGCTAATGTAATATTTAATGTCACGCAGACACAATGCACAGCGGTGTGGCAGACTAGCCTGATTTCTATTGGATCGTTGAGCGTGACGACGACATCGGTTCCGTGCACGGGTAGACGGAGCAGGCCAAGGTGTATTTGCACAACGTTGGAAGCTGATTCGTTGAACTTTGACACGACCTGCTGACCCAGTAAGTACCACGCACTCGCACACCTGCAGCGAAACCAGTGGATTATGTTAGTATTATCAAAACTATTGCACAGTATTTTAAAAATTCAATAATTTGCAAAGATATCACAATGATATTTGCTAACACTCCATTGGGCAACATGTCATTTAGATCTGTTCTCAAGCTCTGTCATTGCCCATACTCACTGGGTCATCGCGAGCCGATTGGTCGGCAGCGATTCGATGGACAGAATTCGACAGTTGTCTGGACCAATGGCATCGTTGCTCCTTCCCACATCCTCATAGTGCGTCCTGCCACAGCAGAACACAACAAGGTTGCTTCACATTATTTCGTCGATGAAAAAACGACGAAACAAAAATATAAGTTTTTTCTGAAAAGTTAAGTAGTTTACTTAAAGAGCTATGGGTACGGAATGCTGAAGTACAAGTTCTGTAACCAAGAAAATTGACAAAGGATATATTACCATAAACAAGTAACGCAAAAAAAAATTAACTGCACAATGATCAGGACCGCAACTACATAGCCTAGGCTCATTAGACCGTCCTTAACCACATAGCATTGCCATACAATTGTCATCAAATTCTTAAATTTGCGGCAAATACGTGTAGTGAATAGAATTATACCCAGCTCCCATCAATATATTTAAAATCCCCGAGCGCAATCGTAAACGAAAACATCAGCTGTAACATTTTTCATATTTTCGCCGTTTAATAGAGTTAAATAATAATATGGATTGAATCAAAACACCTATAGTACAATAGCGTAGTAGTGAGTCAAACAGTTTATGAACAGAGAAACAAAGAGAGACCTTAGAGCTTGTTCGTCAGGTTCGTCGACCCGACTGAGCAGTTCAACAGTGAAGCTCTGGTCGGAGGTGCCGTGTACGAACACCTCTTGGTTGTCTGGCACCTGGCGCACCTCACTGCAGCACACAATCGTTCATCTGGTCACAATGCGAGGATGTTCTTCTTCAGTGTTCAAGATATATAAAGACTGAATGCTACAAAGAATCTATTTAAAGCAGTTTCTGTAATATTCGCTCAGAGCGTCAAGGCATGTTGTATGCCTCGACTTCAAACAAAGACAACGGTAATTCAAGCAGGGGTGCATTAATCTAACACATGGCTCAACAAGCGCCAGTACGTTACCTAATGTCGATGACGTTGGCAGGCAAGGTTGCACTCATGTTCCCTCCAAACAACTCGCGTGCACTCATCGTTAGGATAGCCAGTGCAGGCCCTGCTTTAAGCTAAAATAATATGAACAAGTTAGTTGCAAGTTGCATCCAAGTTCTTCAATACTCCTTCTTAAATGAATAAATTTACATGCATTGGGAATCTTATATAGGCCTAGGCAGGAAGGAGGTGCTCTGCTGTCTAATGACAAAAATGCAACAATGCACTAAAAATTGCGCAACAGCTGATTCGACAAATTTTTCGCATATTCAGCAAAAATATAAAATTTAGTAGTTGACATAGGGAATCAACGTGTAGATAGCGGTTTCATGCAACACGCCATGTTGCCTTCAAGGATAAGATAGATCGTTTCCTAATTATGACCAGACGACTGAATTAATAGCAGAAAAACGAAATTAGATGATTTTAATGTTTATTTCTTTAAATCAAAAATATATTACGAGAAAGCGTGACCAGATCGTGATTTAACAGATTTCAGATTTAAGTTTCTATTTAAACAATAATTATTTATCTAGGTAATTATCATTGGTAATTATCAATTATTATTTATTATAATTATTTATCTAGGCCTACATTAAATCTCATGATTTCGCGATAATTGTTCATTCAATGAAGCAAATACTAACTCCCATTCTATCTTTTTAGGCTTATAACTTAAATCTATATATATATATATAGGCCTATATACATATGCCTACTGTCAACAGATAAAATAGATCTTAGCCTAGGCTAGTATCGGTCATAGGCTACAATGTCATGTAGGCCTACATTTTTTGCGATGCTCTTAACTAGACTACTGTTCATGATGCTACATGTACTAGATTCAAGACGCTAGACCCCTGCCATTCTAGATGCCCCGGTTTAATACCTTAAGACGAGTAGACATCTTGGAGAGTAACATAATTAGGCTTATTGCTACCCCTTTCTAAAAACAGTGGTTCAAGCACTTCTATATTTTCCGACACATGTCATGTAATGCTTTGTAATAAACGCCAATCAACGAACAACGGTAGCGACGTTGCATTGTCAGAATGGGTCTACTGACAGAAAGGATCTACAACTATTATGCAGCGTCCTTATCTAGATTACAACCTCACTGTACAGCTCAATTTACTATTAGCAATCTAGCACATTGTATGGCCACACAACGACTGTCCAATGAGAGAGCGCCTTGCTAGCTCCGATGCCAGTCCAACTTGAGAATGCGACTGAAAGCCTTCTTGAACTGCTGATTGGCTAGCGCGTAGCAGAAGGGATTGATGGGACTGTTGAGGTAGCAGAGCCAATAGGAGACGTCGTACATGAGACCCGACACGACGCCCGGCATGTCCTCATTTGCGACAAACCCGAGGATCATCGAGAGTACGTGCCAGGGCGTCCAGCAGAGAATGAACGCCCCGAGAATCACCGTGATGGTGCGTAGAGCCTTGCGCGCGCGGTTCTCGCTCTTGCTCGCCTGGGTTCCCCCTCCCGTCGTGGGGCCCGCTCGAGCGGGCGCCTTGGCCTCTATGCGGGACCCCTTGGCAGCTTGCTTCGTTCTGCCTCCCTTCAAAGGGGGACCTCCCTGTGTAGCCTTACAGAAGCTGCTGCTGCTGCTCGCGCGTCGCAGTTTTATGTCTCCTCGCCGAAGCACCGAGTTTTGAGAAGCAGAGCTATCTTTCCCTGTGGCGCCGCCTGGTTTCGGTTGATGGAGCGAGGAAGTTTTGTGTTGCTGTGGTGAGGTGAGAACCATCACGACGCTGTCCACTTCATCATCGTCTGGGATCTCGTCACCGGGCTCAGGGAACGAGAAACCAGAGTCCGAGCAGGGCACGGGGTCATGGGTGATGGGCTCGAGGGGGTATTCGACCGGGGGGAGGAGGGGGTCCTTGGGGCGGATGTCGGAGAGAGGGGCTGTTATCCGGTGAATGGCGTCTATTGGCTGCTGTCCTGCTGTCCGCTGTGGTTCTTGGGCAGTACTTGAGGAATTGTTGGCCGTCTGACAGGCTGTCTCATCTTTTGAATCCTTATGAAATGCATCGTTCTTTGAACCAGTAGTATCTTCCCTATTTAAGGCCATATCACGCAAAGAGTCTAGTTTTGGCTCCACACAATTGAGCGCTCGAGACTCTAGGGAGGAAGCACACGTTTCACAATCTGTCCTTGGTGTATCAGAGGTTGGCAGTACTGCTGAGTTGTTTTGCTTCGACGACCGCACGAAATTGATATCAACTACTATTTCCCCAGTATCACTCGTGTTTTTCTGTAAATGTTCTCCCATCTGGCTGGGTCTCATTGTATCCTTGTCCCCATTCCCCTGGGCTACTGCTTGATGCTGGGGCGTGCATGACGATCCCTGATTCGACGCAGTTACCACACGCCCACATGGTGGCGGCTGTATCTTTGGCACGATTGCCGCCATGTTGGCTTTTTCATCGTTCTTGACACCCTTCATTGCATCTTCTTTCACGTCTTCAGCATCTTCCTTTGTGCATTTTGCACTATTCTTAGCACCCTCCTTGTCTGCACCCCTAGTTCCCTCCACAGCTCCGTTACCCCCGACCCTCAGCGTCTCCCCGTTGCGCCTCGGTGCCGACCCCGCCGACTGGGAGCTCCCAGGGTCTGTGTCCGACGGGAACCCAGGGGAGCTAGACCCATCCCCCGCCTTGGGCGGCACCTCACCCTTCTTGGGACTCGCCCCCTTCAACCCCCTTCCCCCTGCAACCCCCACAGGTTTAACCTGGAGGGAGGAAGGAGCGAGGCCCCCCCGGGTGCAGGTTGTTTGCTGGGTGGGAGCGGCAGCCCCCGATATGTTGGTGGTCTTGCGCCCGGCGCTGGAGACAAGTGACGCGGCTTTTCTGTGTTTGTCGGAGGAGCGCTTGGCGAGGTTTGCGGCGACCGTGTAGATACCGGAGTAGAGCGCACACATGACTATCAGTGTGATCCAGAAGTAGCCGACCTGTGGCACAGAGTAAAGCGCGCACATGACTACGAGCGTGATCGAGAAGCAGCGCAAATTGAATCAATCACAAATTTTTAAAAAATTTCGGCTAAAACTCGATTTCACAACAATAGTCATATATTGAATACATAAAAAGACGACGTCGTATAGACGTTATTGAATTATTAAGCAAATAACTGAAGAAAAGTTGTCCAAAAAACAAATAGTCTCAATCACGTGTAGCCTTTATTTACACACAGGTTCGATCATTTAACATGTGTCCTTCGTAAAAGAAGATAATTGAAGGGTGGGTTCTCTATGTACTGCACAAAGTACTGTCCCCTCTATCCCCCCTGCCCACGCTTTACCCCCTCTATCCCCCCTGTCCCACTCCACGCATCTGCAGCAGACAGTTAAAGAGTGGGTTCTCCATGTACTGCACAAAGTACTGTCCCCTCTATCCCCCCTGCCCCCGCTCTACCCCCTCTACCCCCCCTGCTCCCCTCCACGCACCTGCAGCAGACAGTTAAAGAGCGGGTTCTCCATGTACTGGACGTAGCACTGTCCGGTGGGCACGCGCCGCTCCCCCACAAAGTGCTGCCAGCCGAAGATGGAGGTGAAGAAGACTAGGACGGGCACGGCCCACGTGGCGCCCACCATCGCGAGCACCTTGCGCTCCGTGCGCCAGTTGCGATACTTGGCCGGTATCACCACGGAGCAGTACCTACAGGGGGAGCCACCTTACAGGCGATTGTATCAACACAGCATCACATTCCTATATACTGCGCACGCAAATCATCTTTTTCAATTCTGCATTTCGAATTCCTGCTGCATGTTCTGCGTTCAAGCCCGCGTTCAAACATGCGCAGCGGTATAGCCTAGCCCACCTCGTGTACTGCCACTTCAACCGGGACGACCCACCACATCAGGCCTATCACAGTCATACAGTATGACTGTGATAGGC
>JAQIWG010000813.1:0-29042 GCA_034695025.1 Chamaedrilus cognettii
AAGATAAGATCGGGTAAATTATATATATATTAAATAAACATTCTGGCTTACTTTTTATTGAACCACGGTGTATATTTGGATAAAGGCCTCTTCAAATAATAATGTTTAATAATGACTGCGCAGTAACCTATATGCATTCACACTGGTTTAGACGTTTGCGCCCTGGTGAGGACTGCTGGAGCTAGGTTTTTATGGCAGGATGCCCTGCCTGTCGCCAACCAAATAGATAATTATCTGGCGCTGGGTTAGAAGCTAGCGACACTCGTGTGTTTAACAGCCTTGCTGAAGGGCCCGTAACGCATGGTTTCGTAGTTGCCGGCGCGGGGACTTGAACCCTGCAGGTCCTCTGGGCTCAAAGCTCGACGCCTTAACCACTACACCACAGCGACTCGCTACTTGCTATTTATAGATCGCACGCCAGCCCCGTAGCGTGACGGGGGTGCAGGAATTTTTGCAAAGGGGGGCATACATTTTAGAGCAATGCAAACAGCATAGGCTAATGCTCAATTTTCTGAGAGCAGGGGCGGGGGGGGGCAGAGACCCACAGCACCCTCTCACGCTACCGGCCTGTCGCACGCGTTTCAGGTCACACGAACCACACGGTGGTGCTGCAGACCACTCCTCTCAACTCCATCCCTCTGGACGAACAGTCGGTGCGTGTGCCCTGTCCGCACTGCGGCGCCACGGTGTCCACCACGACGGCCTATGAGCATGGCTCGGCAACGTGGCTTTCGGCCGGCGTGTGTCTTCTCCTTGGGTATGCGACCTCTGAGCCTATGGATTTACTTTCTGTACAATTAAAACATAGGCCGCGTACCTCCGCTTCTGACCCTGCCAAAATTGAAAGAATCAAATGTTGAAAATGGGTCCTAATAGGCTAATGCTCACAAATTATGGTTGTGCCAAAAATCATCTACGAGTGTGAAGGTGGTTGCCCTTGCTCCAAAAATGAAGGGAAATGTGGACAATACTAGATGTAAGCGCATACGGTGGTGCAGGGCATCTGGGCTTGTAGGACTCGAGTGTTCGGTAGGCAACGTGACAGCGTTGCCTCTGAAATTTGTTTAAAATTTGTACCATCCATTGCGTAATATATTGTCTCGTTAGAATCAACAGCCGTCGTTAATAAGTTGCGCTGAGAACGCATTCGTGAGTTCATCAGAACTCTGCCGCTTTTGGGATGTCCATTGAGTGGCGAGAAGCAGCGGCGTATTTAGCAAAGAATGACAAGAAATCCTCGTTATTTGCGCTTCGTACACTTTTTAAATGAAGAAACTGTGGTGCTGCGTTAATAAAACAGTTTTGGTATAGGTTTTTTTTTTTTAGTTTCATTGTTCTGTTTGTGTTTCTGGCGCAGGTGCTGGCTGGGCTGTTGCCTGATCCCTTTTTGCGTGAACGCCAGCAAGGACGTCATACACACCTGTCCCAACTGTCGTCAGGTGGTGGGACGCTACCATCGCCTCCCCTGCAGCAAGTCTTCAAACGTCGTGATGACTCAACCTCGCTAGACAGCTAGCTGCTAGCGGTTAAGTGGGCCAGAAGAGGTGTGGGAACAAGCGAGGAAGAAGTAGTGTGGGAATGAGGAAAGAGATATGGGTACGTGGGAATAGGTGTGTGAATGCTGAAAGAGATGTGGGAACGGGCTGGTCAAAATGTCGAAGCGTGCGTTTGTTCATAAGTGTGGAGCCGGGCATTTTTGTCTGATGCGAGAACGGTGTAAATTCCCTCACGTTGCTGTACAATATTGTCGACATTCAATGATGTGGGCTATATCTTGCGATGTGCACTCAGACGCCACAAATAAACAGTAAAAACTTGTATAAATTACACCGAAATAAACGCTCAGACTCTAAACACCCAAGCGTTTATCTGAGCGTTTATTTTTTTAATAATAAACACTCCGATCAAAACTTGGATGAACTCTTAGACAAACATTCAGATAAATACCCGGATAAACATTTTTATAAACGATCAAACGATTGAATAAACACTCTGACAAAACCTGCAGTTGCATACATTTACGTGTATAGTTGTGAATTATATTTCATGCATTCCATATATAAATGATAATAATTATAATTAATTTCACATCTATTACATTTACATGTAGAAATAATTGTGAATTTTAAGCTTATTTCGTTTGATTACGCATAGCTTAAAAAAATGTTGAAGGGTGCGAGAAAATGTTTGAATACAAATATTGAGTACAATAATATTAGTTCTTTTAATTCAGAAACTGAGGAAATTTTGCTTAGGCGCTCTTTGCTTACATGCACGTTGGTACAATGCATGCATTCAGTGGGCAAAACAGTACGCAATAAAAAAAGAGCAAAAATCCAAACCAAGTAAATAACCAAAAATTTTAGATGCTAACTAAGTGTTCGTATTTTAAGGCCAAAGCAATTTTAAGCGTACCACGTAGAAAGTTTAACGCCAACTATCTGCAGTGTCTAGCTACAGGGGTCAAACTTCAGAATATAATTTTCTACATTCACTGCTAAGGAAAATAAATAAGAAGTCTCGTGTGTCGGTTTAAAAGGCAAGTTATAAACATGTGTTATTCACGGAGCGAAATGATTGGCTGATCACGGTCGGAAGATGTCTAATGGGTGTAGTCGCTAGACAACACGCTTATGTCAACGTCGAACAATAATTTTATCAAAATTTGCGCCTAATTTCCCGATCGCCTAACATTTTTGCCTAACTCTTCCACTAGCACTATCGGGCAAAGACACGGGCGTTAAACTACACCCAATGAACCTCCGCTGAAAGCCAGCACATCTGATGTAAGAACTTCTTTTGGTAGTATAGTATAGTACTCTCCATTTTTTGTTATCCATTGTTATTGTTATTGCTAAACCGGATTAGATTACAAATAGGCCTAAGGAAAATTTGGGAGAAAAAAGACGCATTTAGAAAACAGAACAAAGGTCACCCGCCTTTATATGCTTTTAGTTAGCGCCAAGGTTTTCTCTTTCTACTGTTACTGGTTCTGACCTTACCTTGCTGTAGCTTTGCGAGCAACAGCTGATGCAATGTTTACAACTTTCCCTTTGTTCTCTTTGTTCCATGAGGTGTTTGAGCCATCGGCAATGACAATAAATACGAAAATGTCAATTCGAGAGGCTATTAGATATTGTAATAGCAACATTATATTGAAAACATAATAATTGGCACCTTATCGGTTACATTTTCAGTTTTGTGGTCATTTTATTAGCTCAACATGTGAATTGAAGGCGTGTGTTGTTCTTCGAATGCTTCGTAGTAACATTTTAAACATTTTCTGCTGCATATTTAATTGATGAATCTTATTCAGTATGGTCACAGTTATTCTGAACCTCAGTATCCTTCAATAAAAAGTTTGATTGGTCTGTACGATTTGGGCAAATGCTAATTTTGCCGATGCATTTCGCATGCTATTGATAGCGTCGATGAGTCAAATTTAAGTTTTTTGCGCGTCTTGAGTCGAACGACACAGGATAATCAAAAGTTTAGCCCTAATTCTCCCCAGGCTGATGAGTGGGGCCCACGACTCAGATGTGATGCTTCAACGACGGCCTACCGCCGCAGAGCAGGAGTCTGTCGGCCGCGCCCCCTCGCCCCCTGACGACACCCCCACTGCCTCTTTGGATCAAACCTCCTGGCCACGCCCCCTCCCTGGAGGGGCAGGGGCCGCGACTCTGCGGGGGGGCCAGCTAGTTACTGAGCACCCCCTGCTGTTTAGCCCCGCCGCGTCGTCGCCGCAGTTCCGTCAGAGTCCAGAGTCGGATAGGGGGGAGGGTTCTCCCCCCAGCTATCAGGGGTCAAATACCAGGTGGGTGATTGAGGGGGATGATTTATTTGAAAATCTTGAAAAACTATTTTATTTCGCTGACAAGAATTTGGTTGACGTATATCGGCCTGTTTTGTATAGCGTATGTCAATGTCTAAATCAGTTCCACTAAGTTGAATGATTCTAGTCAACGCGTCAACTGTGTTTGTTACTTTTGCAATACTTGCTTTCTAGGCCTCATTGAAATTGTCTTTATCTAAATTTTGTGATCTCATTAATTCGTATTTGTCAAATATTCACGCGTCTCCGTGCCGAAAATGTAGTAGCTTGATTCATCATTTGCTATCGCGTAGCGAGTACGTATATCAACGCTCAACGGTGTTATATATAACGCGGTGTTATATATATATAGTTTATGTTAATGTAATCTTGCAGCTTGTCCTGTCTGAATCTGACCCATTCCTCCGTGACCTCCCTCGACCCCTCGACCTTTGACTCCTCCCTCACCTCGCCCACCCCCCCGCAGCTCCACCCAGTTCGCTCCGACCCCCAGCTAGCGACAGCTGTCGGTGGTGCCAGACTATTCAACGGCTCATCGCCCCTGCTTGGCACCGACCCAGCTGCCGGTGCGCAGTGGGCCAATCGCAGCATCGACGCCTGTCTGGATCGAGTTAACCTTGATTTGGGGGGGCAGAGGGGCGGCGCCATCGAGAATTTGGTGGAAGGGGGGTCGTCGGAAGATCTCGCAATTGGAAACAGGATGGTGAAGGGAGGCGGTGGGGATTCTGTAGTGGCCGGCGGCGGAAGGAGAAAGTCGGATGCTAGCGGTGGATTGGTCGTGGCGTCGACCAATGGAAACGGAACGGGTGGAGGAGGAAAGGCGGATGGTGGCAAGGGAAAAAAATTGGGAGGCGACAGCGGCCGGGCTGAAAAAGAAAAAAAGTGAGCAGAATTTTTTGCTACTTGGCTCTGTGGTGCTTTGTCACCGAATGCCCCCCTGTAATATATTATTGGTCTGATTTTTGCCATCTGAATTTTTTTCGAGGTCAAGCATTCCACGGAGGGATGGATTTGTTCTTATTGAAGATGTAAAGGGTATTAGATAGTAAAAATCCGCTCGCGTGAAACCCCCGCAGGCCGGGGTAAAAATAATGATCTGCGGCCGAGAGTTTCCTGTGTGAGAGTCGTCAAAGGCTATCAAAGAAGGGGGGGCTGTTCTTTTGACTGAAATAGTCTTTTTTACTTGACACAATTCTTAAACTCGACTTCAAAAATTATTTATGCTAACGCATGTTGTTCGACGATGTTAATGCTGTTGAATTGTTGTTCTATTGTTGTTCTATGAGTTATGATCTGAACATTAGCTTTAATAGTGTCAGATCTTAAGATCTGATGTTATTAACTGACACATATGTTGAAACTTTTGAAATTATTTTTTATTTTCAAGAGTAATTTCATGCTACATTAACTTTTAATTGAATTAAGACTTGCATGCATTTGCTGTTACACATGAAAGCAATTTCTATATATATTCTGTCATGTTTAGTACTAGAATAGCCCGTTTGTGCTAGTTAAGCTAGCATACAAATGCTTCATAGCCCACTGGCACTGCTTGTGCTCAGGATCAACGGCCCAAGCCCGTCGGCTGCATCCGCCCCGCAGTCAATGAAGCCGCGCGGCTCTGACCCCCTACATGCGGCCCATGGCCCAGTCCTCAGTTCAAGCCTCGACTCGGTCACACGCGGCGGCCCAGACCCGGCCCACGCAGCCGCGCTAACGGCCAGCCTCGATTCGTCCGGTGCCCCGCAGGCGGAAATTATCTCCAGGGGGGGTAAGAAGTCGACCAGGGACTCCAGCGGGGGATTGAAGGGTGGCGGAACGGCAGTGGAGGCACCGGGGGGGCCAAAGGGGGGCGGGGGAGGGGCCCCTGCAGAACCCCTTGGTCTGAGGTTTACGTACAGAAAGGCGGGGGATTCAATTGAGGTTGCGCAGTGCGTTGCTGATAGCGACACAGGGGTGGGGGTGGGGGCGGGGTCAGGGGGGGGCAATGGGGATAGGTGAGTGGAGCATTGAAGTGTACTTTTTTGGAATGGAATTATATTGATTCTGCTATGAAATTATTAGTTGACAGTAGTCAAGAGCAATATTAAAAATTTAATTAAAGTGTGAATTGGCTTAATTTGCAAAGCCAGCAGATATATCGATTCATTATAAAGCACGAATTGGAAGATATCGGCCTTTATAATTGATATTCAGGTTTTTTGTACATTGAAATTGAAAGGAAGACCCGATTTTGAATAGATGCGGAAAATTTATCTGATTTTGTAATGTTTTTGATTTCTATAAATTATGATGAATTAATTGATTGACATAAAAAGTTATTTATTGTTCACTGTTTATTATTTTTTAAATACATCCTTTGATAATTACAGAAAGACTCAGTCGGTGGAGAACAGCCTCTCTGACGTCCAATCCTCCGGCCTCGAAGACTCCTTTCGTTCAACGGACTCCTCTGGAGGAAAGTCTTGCGATGCAACCACTAAATCAGGCGATCCGACTGCGGTGGGGGTCAAGGGGTCAACCGAAGCCGTTACACCAGCCTCGGGCAAGGGCAAGGAGAAAGTGACACAGACCGTCAAGAAAAGGGGCGGAGCCTGGTACAACGTAAGTGTCTTGCTGTTAGCCTCGAGTAAGATCTTGTAATCTAGTGTCGCAAAGTTTGGTAGCTTTTTTCTTCGTGTTGTGTTTTTGTCTTGTTAGACTAGGTGAGTCGAACGCTGTTACTGTTGGATCAAAACTGAATATCCCAAGATTCTGTGTATCTGCCAAAGTTATCCCTAGATTTCTTTTTTTGGACAATAATATCCGAGGCTTCCGTTACAAATGAGCCTTTTAGAAAATATGCTGAGAAATCTGGGGATTGAGTTAAAAATCAGATCCCTAGATCACTGAAATATCTCTAAATCTAGTGATATATCAGTGGCATCACTGGAGCTGAGGTTTAAGGCGGTGGGATGTGTTTGTCATATGGAAAGAAGCTGACCAACACAGATTTGATGGCAGAATGAGAATCTTTGGGAATGATGTATTGTTTCGTTAGTTTTTTGTGTTTTGTATTTTTTTCATGATGATTCGTTTGTTTTTCTTTTGATTTCAGATTAATTATAAGTTTCAAATTTATTTCCATATTATTTAAGAGTTGAATATTTTTTTTAGTGTAGTTCCGATATCCTTGTTTTGTTTTAGTATAGACTGCTTATGCAGTGCCTACATAAAATCAAGCTGTAGCCTATCATGTACTTTCTCTGCAAATGCACGGTGTTGCAAAAAAACTGGAACCTTTGGTCATGGTGGTGTATTTTCGTCAACAATGGATAAAATTTGTTAGAAATTTGTACATGTTTTGGCCGAACAATGGAGGCACACATCTATGCTCTCCGAATTCGGCATTTCAAAGTATCTGCTGTTAGCATTGACACGAGCGCGCAGAGGTACACAGAGGTGCCCGAGCCACGCAGCATAATCGATAACGCACTCATTGAATTTGTCTAACGTTGTCACTTACTGCAGAGTTATTGTGCTCTGCAATGCATCGGCTTTCTTAATCATAAGTTTGTGCATGTCTTGCGTATGAAGCCAAATTTAATAGTAAGTGCGTATTGCATGGTTGGTTATAAGTTTGTTAGCCGTATAAAGGTGTGATTATACTTTATTAGCTGCTGCGCAGTCTTGCGTGAGCAGTGTATTAGCGAAGCGTTCACAATATTAGCTCGCAATATTCTGCTATAATTGCAGCCAAAATTTTTTCATCGATACCTCATGGTTAATCTCTGTAAATTTCATAGAAATATCTGGCATATTGGCAACGCTACTTCATTTAGCGACGGAGGTTCCGATTTTTTTGCAACACCGTATAATTAAGTTAGTTGTATATAAATAGCTTATATCTCGTGTGCTGCTATGCTAATGGCAGGTCTTGTGATCGCAGTGCTGTGATGCGCATCACGTGATCTCTCTGTCACTCCGCTTAGTATTTTTCTAAACATTTGCAGCAGTGGCGTTAGAAACCTGTTTGAATGCGCTTTAGAGTTTAGAGTAAGTTTAGTCTTTGTACTGCTGGCAGAGTTTTAAGTGCATTTGAAGGACTGTCGTATGCTATAATCAGGAAATTTTATGATTTGCGGAGCCGGTGATCAATGCTGATCGAAGGTAAGTACGGCGTTCACGTATATTGTACAGTTAATACTCAGGCAGCCCGCAGCATGTTAGAAAAAAAGTTTCTATATTTCAAGCATGACAGATGCATACAAGTTACAATGGCGACCCTGGGCACCGTTACACCGTTACAGTCAGCGGGTAATACAGACTAACAGGCTGTCGCAGCCGTTAACTCGCAGAGACAAGGTCAGTAGAACAGTACAGTGGCGCCAGCTATCGTCTTGAAGACAGTTTGAGACACGTGACGTACATAGACCTTTATCTGGTGGACATACATAGACCTTTATCTGGTGGACATACATAGACCTTTATCTGGTGGAATGTTCACAATCCACACTATTTAAGTTACCTAAGTGGTTAGCTGGTCAGGGTATTCCCAATTTATGTGCCAGAGGAACGTACACGCTGTTGTACTGAGCACTAGTTGCTAGTCCTGCTGGAGTTTGCTCAAAAGCCAAAAAACTCCTGTGGGCACATGTCTTTTGGCTTTTTTTAAAGCGGATAAGGCATTAAAATATCTTCTTCCCGTATTTAGCCTAGTGGGTTAGCGTAGCGCTGAGCATAATTATTAATAATCGTCTGTGTTCGTTCTCGGTCTACGATACGCCGCGCGTCGAAACAGTCGCCTACGCTGGTACGCTCCTTTTCCGTCTTTCCGATTGCGCATTCTCCGCTGCTATCTCAGCTAATAATTCACCTTTCCCTCATCGCTGGTGTGTGTAGTTATGTAGACCGTGAGACCAGTGATTGTTGTTCTTTTCTTTATTCACTAAAAGAATTTTGAAAAATTAGGAAAGAAATTGATTTTTGAATTTGCTAAAAGAATTTTTGTTTCATCATTTTTGTGTTGCCTTTTTGCCGAATCAGTCCTGTTTGCTGCTGCTTCCGGGGCCATTAAAAATAAATTAATTTCGCTGTTTATCATCATAGAGTCAGTAATTGAACTTCATAGGACAAAGGATCTATCAAAAATTCGCCAAACGCTTTTGACAAATGGGAAAAATGTTGTTAACAGCACTAAAAAAGATATTTTGGCGATCTGCAGTTCTAGCCCTGAGTGAAACATGACAAACGAATCTTAATTGGTTTTCTAATACTGCACACAGTGTGGATGTTCGATGCATGTATTATTGTACTCAAATTTTAAAGGCACCGATGACGAAATAAAAACTAATTTAGAGACAGATTTATTTTCTGAATTTTTCTGGTCTTGCGGTCTATATATACTGTGCATATCGAAAATCAGCTTTTTCTTTCTGTATATATAATAACAGTCTGGCTATTTCAGCTACTAACAGCGAGGTGGAGTTAGCAGCATGATAAAGATGGATCCTGTTATGTATCCTGGTATGTGGAATGTAGTACTAACCATCATCGCAGCGAAATTGCGTAGAATTTCATTAATTAATATCTAATAAAACACGTAACTTCGCAATTTTGCACTGAAACATTGTTTTGAGGTAACAGTTAACAAACTGATATAATTTATTTGAGTCTGGAATCTTCTATATTGTACCGCGAAAATCTAACCGCAACTTAGTCTAAAAATGAAATTTGTAGGGTTTATTGGGCGCATCCGCAGCGCAATTTCTTTAAACAACAAAAATTTGTGGTATGGTAGGTACAGAGTTCTGTCGGCCTGAAGTATCAGGTATTGTCTATACCGTTTGACAATATGCAGTGGACTGGACTGGACTACGGTGTTGGCTACACGCAGAATATTGTTTTGAATCTCGGTTGCAGTGAGTTCCTCCTGTTGGTTTTACCGCATGGTTTGGTTAGCGCTGTTGCTGTGTATCCGCTCTAGCGGGTCTGCTTATCATATAACTACTAACAGCTCGATTTCCTTTGCACACCTTTTGTGGATTGTGAGCGAACAGACAGGACTGGGGATATTGTGGGTATGGCTTTGAAGGTAAACTATGAACTTAGATTTAAAACTATGCATTGAAGGTGCAGGTATTTGAATGAATTGATGATCTTGTAGTAATCTGTGAGCTGTCAATGTAAGTGAACTGGAGTATGTAAGGTTTATTTGCGCGTAGCACATTTTAATGTATATTAAATGATCTAATTTGCGTGTCGTGTCGAGGTGTGACGAAGTGACAGGAGTTCAACTACAGCCATTGTAGCTAAATTCACGATAATTTGTGCTTGTATATTTCTTTTGCAATTTTATTTTTAATTTTACAGTTGATTGCATCCAGGGATCCATATGCAGTATCCTCTGCTTTTCTTTCAACTCTCATTTCTCTCTCAACTATGGTTTCTGCTTAACTGCTGAGCAGCTGGTTACATACATGTGACATGCGGTGGTGTGGTTCTTGACGGTTTTTTTAAGGAAGGTAAACCTGATATTTTATACTGAATCTATCAGAGGTTTGCAATGCCACTTGTAGTGATAAAGTACAGTTTCTTGTTCTTAAATTGTTGAGCTGAGTGCATCAATTTTCACCACTTTTGGAGAACCGGCCAAGGAACTGTATGTAGAAAGCAATTTCAAAGCATTTTGAATTTAAGGCCGTTAATGAAATTAATGATTTTTGCGCTTGTGATAAGCCTAGATCGACTAGTTTAGAAATAAAATGGCCCTTTGAGCGTGGCTCTGCTGTTGTCAGATTCTCAGTTTAGCATAAATCAGTTCCACGAAAAACTGTTAATCTATTTTCTGAGCTTGAATTCAGGCCTGGTTACTCGAAACAATATCATATTTCTTCATTAACTAGACTGGTTCACCACGTTTTGTAGGCTTTTATCGACTTGTATAGGAATTAAAAGAACATCAGTGAACATGGTTCTGTTGTTCTCAGGTTCTCAGTTCCACATACAAGTCAAGGCACGATGACTTCAAGAGAATCTTCAAGGACGTACCCAGATCTGAGCGACTTATTGTTGGTCAGTGAAAAAGTATTATCTCATCAACTTTTTTTTCATCGTCTACGGTTTCAGTCGGAGTGGTGTCAAGACAGATTAATTGATTTAATAATTGGTATATGGTTGCAACCGTAGGATTCTAGTAAATTTTATTTTCTAAAGTTTTACCTTCTTCCTTCAAGTCTTTGAAGTCAAATTGATTGATGAAGTATTGTTTTTTAATTGGCACTTGTTACATGACGCTACCGTGGTTATGCTGAACAGTGCAAATAATTCATTCATCACGCGTTATATGATACGTGTTTTATACTGTATGCGATGGCGTGTAGTGAACGCGATGTTAGGCACGCTGGTAAATGGCCCAATTTATCATTTCCGTTTTTCCCGTCCGGTGTCGTAATTAGTGTACAAAGTAAAAAATACGAATTGTTGGCACGCAGTAAATAAATGGCCGAGCACGAATTGTACACGGCACAAAAGACAAGGCCGGATTCCATCCTAGTACATGTTCGGATCTGTTTACGTTGTAGACTACTCGTGCGCGCTGCAGAAGAACATCCTGGTGCATGGCAGGATGTATATCAGTCAGCACTGGGTTTGCTTCTACGCCAACATCTTCGGAGTCGAGACTTCTGTACGTAACGCACTGTGGACGTTTTATTTCAAAATTTATTGTACGATCGCAAAATCTAATTACCAATTCTGTGTACGCGCCAAAAATATGTAGTCTAAACGGAGATGGTGGAAATATTGTTTATTTGAATCGAAGGGTGAGGGCATTTCAGTTTATTAATTTAGTTAATGCTAAAATTATTTAGTTGTTGCTGTTACTATGGTTGTGGTCAGATGGGTTCAGTAGCCTATTGGGCAGAACTTTGAAAATGTGCGCTTTGAAAATATTATTATCGAATTGACTTCTTTTAAATACAACAGACTTTTTGTGGCAGTTAATGCTAAGTCGATCGATAGGCTCATACCTTTTGAGACCCTCTGTGTTTGCTTTGCAACATGACGTAAAATTCAGAGATTGGGTAAAATTGTGAACGGTCAAAGATGCTGCGTCTAAATCATTTGCTTGTACAAAAAATTGGTCTTTGCGTACAGACCTAATTTACTCTGTTATGATTGGTCAGACGCGCATGACCCAATTAGCTGCTGTTCTCTGGTTGGTGGTCTCTGCGGCGGTGCGCAGATGCGGATCCAGATGAAGGAAATCACGCGGATAACGAAGGAGAAGGTTATGGTTGGTCAGACGCGGGTGACCCGATTAGTTACTGATCTCTGATTGGTTTTCTCTGTGGCAGTGCGCAGATGCTGATCTCTGATTGGTTGGCTCTGCGGCATTGCGCAGATGCTGATCCAGATAAAGGACATCACCCAGATAACGAAGGAGAAGACTGCGCTCGTGTTCTCCAACGCGCTGCAGATCTCGACGAGGGAGGACAAGTACTTCATCACGTCGCTCAACTCACGCGACAAGACCTACCTCATCCTCTCCCATCTCTGGCAGAATATCATGAACGACCAGGTGCGGGGTGACCAAGTTGCAAACATGATAAATTGTAACGTTTAGATGACAGTGATGTCTCCGTTTTGAAACTACTCCTGTTGTCATTTTGACGTTATAATTTTGCATTTAATAATTTTGTATGAATATAATTTTTTTCAATACCCGCTTTCGTTTTAAAATAATTTATATTTGCGATGCCCATTTCTTCAAAGAAGAATGCATATTTTGATTCTTATTTTATCTATCCCCTCACGCTCCTCTGGCCGAACATCATGAACGACCAGGCACGTTGTGGCCAAGTTGAAACATTATCAGTTGATGGCGAGTTTATATTGCAGTTATTATTATCAGCGAATGCGTTGACTCAGCCGAGTGCTGGCGTCAGCACTTGCAGTGTTCTGAGTTTGCAGGGCGCCGTCTAGTCTTGTTAGCGGGCAATGTTCGACATTGTGGTGCATGGTCTGTATTAGATTACAGTGAAATTTCCATTTTGAAAATGATTTCTATTTTTATTTGGACGGAATAATTTTAGCTGAAAATCAACCGTGACGCCTCGAGCCTAGACCACTGCACTGCGGCGCCTCGCTATGATAGAGTGTTTTCTATCGCTCCTTCATTATTAACTTAGATCTGGCATTTTTCAGGGAAATTATCCCTGTGGTAACTTTCTCACACATGTTTAAACGCAAAAATGTTATCACCAGAATAATAAATTATTCTGGACGATGATTAGCAGCTAGCGACATTTGTGTGTTTAACAGCCTTACTGAAGGGCCTGTAACGCCATGGTTTCATAGTTGCCGGCGCCGAGACTCGAACCCAGGTCCTCTGGACTCGAAGTCCAACACGCTAACCACTACACCACAGCGCCTCGCTATAACGAACTATTCTGATGTCGACACTTCAGATGATGCAGGACTCGGAGATGTGGCAGATGATCCATTACTGCTACGGCGAGGATCTCGGTCTGGGCGGGGCTGGGGGGCAGGGGGAGGAGCCTGACTACATAGAGCCCCCCCCAGAGGAGCGCGCTCAGTTCAAGGAGAAGATTGAGGCCGCCGAGATCCTCGTCCAGTGCTCGGATAGTGTTGGGATCTCGGACGTGATCAAGGTTGGATTATTGTGTTTTGTCTGGACGATTTTATGTTTAACTGATTTTATGTCTAGACTGTTTTATGTCTAGACTGTTTTATGTCTATTTTACGACGATTTTATGTCTGTTTCGTTTATTTTGTGTTTCACCACCCTTGTCTGACGAATATATAATTTTGTTATTTTAATCTCGCTCTAGAAAAGTCAATCGCATTTGACAAAATGAAGATAATTATTATGGTTTAATAAAAATTATAATCTTATATGAATTTTTATTGGTTGCTTATGTCAGGAGGAGGCGTATCAAAGAGCGGAAGAGGAGGCCGCTGCGCAGCAAGAACTGAAACAAGAGCGAGCGGCGACGCCGAGCGAGGAAAGGCCTCGCGACCCCTCACACCCGGGCACCGCCGCCGAACTTGTGTCGCACGGTGACGACCTCGAAGGTTCGAGCTTCCTATATACTTCTTTCTGTTTTTTGTTGTTTTTCATTTTGTCGTGCAAGGCACTGTGGTGTAGTGGTTAAGGCGTCGGACTGAGAATCAATAGACCTGGATTCAACTCCTGACGTCGGCAAGTATGAAACCATGCTTTACAGGCCCTTCAGCAAGGCTGTTAAACACGCAAGTGTCGCTAGCTGATAATCATTGTCCAGGATAATTTATTACTCAGGTTGGCGTCAGGAGGGGCATCCAGCCGTTAAAACCCCAGCTCCAGCAGTTCTCATCAGCTCGCAAAACATCTAACCTGTGTGAAAACATGGGTATTAACATATTAGACGTTAACTTAATAGACGACAAAAAAGGCGTTATTTACTGAGTATTGCTGTGCAGTGGTGGTCCCGTGTCAGAAGCACGAGCACTATCCGATCGACGTCGTCAACGAAATCTTCAACTTTGACGTCGACACGCTGTTTGCGCACTGTCTCACGTACTCTGCCATCTACCAGGAGTTTGTGGTCAACAAGAAGACGACCAGTGAGTAAAGTGTGCCAGTACTTGTGCGCTGCTGACAGCTGACGGAACTACACTCGCTTATACTACACTCTGCTGCCTCTGAATGTGCGATTCAGCGTCTTTTTGTGCAATTTTGCATTTTTCTGCGAGCGTTTGTGGTTCATTTTACGGATGAGTTTTATTGTAGTTCTCTATTTTTAAGTAGTTAGAATACTTGTGTGGATATTGTATAAGATCTCAGTAATGTGGTTTTTGTATAGTAGTATTATTGTAGCAGTAAAATTTAAACGCGAAAACTAATTTATGTGAGTCTCAATGTGCGTTGTTTGCTCTCCTACCAGTTTTTTATTCCGTGTATTGTTTTCCGTTCGTGGTGCGCTTAGGGTTAATAGAAATTGTTTAAATTTTATGTTGAAAGCCACTTGTTGATTTCGTGAGATATTTAGTTTTTTGTTTTTCTTTTCTGTTCTGATGAATTTTCGCAATAACGGAGAGTAATAGTACGCTGCTTTGATTAGACACTAGCCGGAAGTGAATTTACTAGCGGTTTTATCTAACTGATGTTGTTAACGTGGCCAGTTGTGGTCCTAAGTATTCTCTAATCATATGAGAGTGAAGTCTTGGTTAAGTTATGATTTGGTTATAGTCATTTAGCCAAACCTTAACCAATTTGATACTGTTTGGACTGGTTTGTCCATGCATCAGCTATAATTATACTGCGCGTAGACGTGGTTCAGGAGCCCTGGCCCGAAGTCTCCGCCGCCCCCGATGGGCTAAAAGTTCGCAACATCTCATACACCCTCGCGATGAACTTCCCCATTGGACCCAAGACTGCGCCGACCACTGAGAAGCAGGTGAGTGGTCGTATCTGGGTCGGTTCATCTTATCTGGGTCATTGCATCAGCGTGAGTTGCATCGCTGATTCAGAGCGCGATATTTTAAATTGATGCGCTTGCGTAATTCTTGTAAATTTCAGTGTCTTGAAATTAGATTTTCATTCTTTGTGATTTAATCCATAGGTTTCTATGTATCCAGTTTTATGTATTTGGTGTTGGGCAAAGTTGTTACTAATGTTTGTGTTTGATAATGCTTTGCATCTGTGAATCTATAATGCACCGTTCATACTGTGACCTATCAGTTTATATATTGACAAATATTGCAGTTCATATTGCTGTTTGCCGTCTATGCTTGATAGTTTCTGGCTGATATCTAGTATTTGATTTTTTTGCTATTGAGGAGTGATTTCTGTTTATCCTAGATACGACTTGACCCGATGCTGATTTCGCCAATATTCGCGTGCGATTTTTAGGGTCAAGAGTCATATTGTTTGCACGTCTCTGAGTCAAGTGGTATAGAACATTCTGTTTTTTCTGAGCATATATTTACAAATATGTGTGTAAAAAGATGTATCAGAATCATTGCTAAGCAAGTTTGAGTTAATTTCTATCAAACTTTTTCCTACCGACTAGCTACTACCTTTGCTAACTAAAATAGCTTTGTAAAACTATTTTTTTTCTATTGGTTGTTTTCTGGGTCAGGTGATGCACCCAGAAACCGTGCCGGGTCAGTTTTACCTCGTTGACACCGAGTGTACGAGCGCGAGCCTGCCGTACGGGGAGAACTTCTACATCACCAACCGCTACTGTCTGTCGCGAGTCTCCACCACCGCGTCAAGGCTGCGCATATCTTCACGCATAAATTATCACAAGTCCGTCTGGAGCATCGTCAAAAGTAGGCCGTTGGATCTTGCCATGATCATTTTTATTTATTTTTATTGAGTTATCCATTGCGACGCTGTAAATTGTGTTGGTTAGAAACTGAACAGAAAATGTTCTATGCATATTTTATAGTGGTGTAATGTTGTTCATAGAACTGTATAATAAAACTAACAATATAAAATAAAAACGAGAGTGTCGACCACCTCGTCAAGACTGCGCATCTCATCACGCGTAAATTATCACAAGTCCGTCTGGAGCATCGTCAACAGTAAGCCTTTGGATCTGGGTGCGATAAAAAATGAAGCGATTTTTATTGAGCTGTCCATTGCGAGACGATAAATTGGGTTGATTAGGAACTGTCAGTGAATGTTCTATGCACATTTCACAGTATTGTATTGTTGATAGAACTGTGCAATGAAACTAATGATAATGAAGATGCTTGAAAGGTTAGTACTAAACTAGTAAATTTAAAGTAATTTTTACCGATTTCTGATGATTTTAGCAATTGTCTGCAATATGAATTTTATCCGCTTCAGTTCTGAAAGTAAATAATGAAGACAACTGTGTATCTAATGGTAAAACTCAAACTTCGTTCAGGGATGGTCAAAAAATTGTTTCTTTGGAATGCTTGTTCAATTAATGCTGAAGGTTAATTTGACTTTTTTTTCCATGTGCAGGCATCATCGACAAAAACGCAACGGCGGGCATACTTGAATCGTTTGGCATGATGAGTGAGTCATGTGATCATCATTCATTATTATTTCATTCATCGGCATCCAAGTGAATATTCATCAAAGATTCAATCTCAAATATTGTGAATTACGGCGTCGGATAATCATAATTAAGACAATTACCTGTTTTAGATTATCGCAACTTGGAGGTAATGATGCATGATACTTGGTCAGGGTCACTACTGCAACAACTGTGGCGTGTCACACTTTGAGATTAAATTTTTAAAAAGTAAATTGAATAGTTTCAAAATTGAATAATTGCAAATTATTTTTTTTACGGATCTGAAAGTAGAATAAATTGACTCCAAAACTGCTCCTGATTCAAGTGGATAGTTGAATCGCTATTTCTGCCCAGTCGACATACTGCGCGCCGAGTCAAACGGAACCAGGGCTGGAGGGGCTGACGTTGTCATGACGACGGTTTCTCCCGACGATCCCTCGGCATCGCCCGTGACAACCACACGACACCGACACAATAAGGCCGTCACCGTGGCAACAGAAGGGGCGCTGTTGCCTAGCGATCGTACGTTGTAATAATGTTAATGCGTGGTCGGATATTTTGTACTGAATTAGCAAGACGGCGTCATTTTCATTGATTTTCATCAACTTTGCAGTGCAGTGTCGTGCTGCAAAATCAACTAGGGTTAATTACTTTCATGAATTGTGGATATTTAATTATTTATTGATCGTCGCAGTAATATAAATATGAATAAATATAATATATAACATAATAGAATATACTAATAATATTAGATTCGATATCTTAATATAATATAACATAAATATGACCACGCTATAGACTTAATTCTATCAGTTTTTAGAGGACTCGATAGCATTTTAAATTTAATTATTTTATAGGCTTTCGTCGCTGGAGTTTTTTTGATCTTATTCTGCATTTTAAAATTGAAAACTTCTAATTTTTATGCTTTTAAATGAAATCTAAATCTGAATTTATTTTGTATGGTAATATGATGCTCTTCACCAGCGCTGCGTCGGTGTTAAGCATAATGTGTGTGGCTGGGTTAGCTTGCTCAGCTCGTTACAAGAATTTCGATATCTTTGAAATCGATATATGTTTCAAAATCAAATTATCTCCGCTGCGGCCTCTGCAAATATGAAGCAGGAGTATTTATTTCCGGCTGAGATACCGCGATTTCGCTGGGTGGCCATTTTTTTATTTATTTCCTCTCTACGTGCGCACGGGTTTTGCTTGTTACAGCGGAAGTCAAAGTTCATAAGACGTCGTCGCAAATGCATTCAGCAGATGGGGACGCAGTTGTTCAGCGCTTTGCGTCTGCTGGCGCATGGATCATGTGAGTGAACAAAGTTGATGTTTCTTGCGGAAATTACGCTTGAAGCGCTTTCTTTTATTTATTCACAACATGTTCCTATATTGTGCTTTTTCAACCTGAATATGACGTATTTATTGCGCGTATTTGGATATTTCACTGCTGGCATTTGTCGTTCTTTTAAAAGTGCTGCGGAGGAATTGATTGATCTATTTATTGACATTTAGTTATTGTATGATATGACATAAAAATATAGGTTCGTAGTCTGAGGATGATATACTTGGCTTCAGTCTGAAATAGTTTGCATTGTTTGTTCATAAACAGTATTTCTATCTGGAGAAATCTGAACGTGACGTAAAATTAGTTGTAAACTTCTATCCATTTGAAATTGTCCCTATTCTATTATGTTCACTGCATATTTGCTGTTCTTTTTATTTGCTTGTTCTTCGCATTTGGTATAAATATATTCTGCCATTTGAAAATTAAACGCTTCTGTTTGAAGGTTGAATTGTTTAAACTACATACTACCATTAAAGAGGGCAGGGTTGATTCTCTGTGCAGCCTGGTGGTGCTGGTTGTTCTCTCGCTGTACGTACTTTGGATGTTTGCCGTGGACTGGGACGTGACATCTGCTGCCTCCTGCTTCATGCCGTGAGATTTGTCAATAATTTATATTCAATTAATAACAAAGGAAATTTGAACATTTATGTTAAATACTGAATGCTATTTTAAATACTGAATGCTTTAAATGTTCTCTAAGGGCCAGTTGTTCAATCAAGTGTTAATTGAATGATCTCAGTTCTAATTTAGTCTAACCCGATTTAACCGCTAATAACTGCCTTTTTAAATTAGATCAAGGATCAAATTTAAGAGATCAGATGAGGATTAGGAAACAGATTAGGTATCGTGACGTCATTTCTGTTCTGTGAATATTTAGAACCAAATAATTCCCGACTGAACGACTGAATCTACATGGTACGTATGCATGGTGGCAGGAAATAAAGCCCCGGGCTTCTGAAAAACGCCTAAATTTGTCTGTGTGGAATAGCGTTTCATTCGAGATTCTCCTTGCTTCTTCATTCAAACCATTAGAGGACAAGCTTAGTACTGAATTCTTTGTGAGATCGTATCTCTGCTGCATTCCAGACGTTAGTCCTCGATTATTTGCCTCAAATCTTTTTGATTGTAAGGCGCACTAGAATTGTCCTTTCTTTTATTGATTGGACTGATATTGGACTTTCTTTTGTTGATCCTTTGTTCTTAGTAGCTCAATCACTGGTTTTTTAATGTGGAACAGACGTAACAGACAGACAATTAATTTAATTATTTGAGTGCGCCTGAAGGGACAGCTGACAGGATTAATTTGACGAAAAAGTAGAGCCTGACAAACAAAAATCTTTCTGCCAATTTTTAGCCAATTTTTTGGGGAATCCAGAACAGTAAACGAACAGGCAATAAGAGTGCGTTGTGTGTGATGCAGGCGCGGTGGAGGCACTCCGGCGCAGAGGCTTGCTGCGCTGCAGCAGCAGCTGAATCGTCAGCAAGCAGAGCTGGACCAGATGTCGGTGCTGCTGCGCCAGCTCTCGCTCTCCATAGAGCGCGTGCGCGAGTCTCTTGGCTCTCTAGTCGTCTCCGCCAAGCAGGAAGAGCATTAGGCCCGCCCTCGGGGGTCGTCTGGCTCCGCCTTCGCTTTAGGCTCAAAACTCCGCCCACTTTTCCTCTACCGGTCTGACCTTCGTAGTCCCGCCTTCTCTCATAAGTGTCGACTTTGTGTCAAATCTCCGCCCACTTTTGCCATACCTGTTTGATCTTCTAAGTCTTGATTTTGCTTTGAAGTCACGCCTTTTCGTTTCAACCCTGTCTTCTCTACTTATACATGTATGACCTAAGCCCCGTCTTATATCTGTACAATTCTCTAGTTTGCATTTTTAGCCATGCTTGTTAAAAGAAGATCACATTTCGGATATGCAATAAATTTCTTTTCTGTTTTATCTCAGCCGGTTACTTCTAAAAATAGTTTTCTCTTTCAGTTGACCGCTTTCTTCTTTTTTTCTCTTCTTTGTCTCTTTGTTGTTATCCCTCGCTCAAATGTCAATCAAAATCGTATTCATGAGCAATAGTTGTGTTTTGTATGTGGCATTATTTCTCCTCTTACCCACTCGTAGCATTCAATGAGCTACTTTATATTCCCACACCCTTTGTAGTCCCAAATTTCAGCTTGGTTTACATTTAGTCGCAGTTTTCCTTGACCCCTACCAGCCAAAATCTGAACCCTTCCATCTCTTTCATGTGTAGTCAAATATACATGTGTATGTAGCCAACGCAAACAATTGTTTGTCTGTGGTGGACCTGTGTGATTGTGATTGTTTAATTTAAGAATTTAATGATTTATTTGCTTCGATTCATTTCCGAACATTGTTGTTGTTGTATTTAGTTCGTCGCGTTAGCATCCTTCGAGTCACTGGTTCATGGAGTAGATTTAGGGTTGTGGTGGTGTAGACTTATTCACCCGACTTTAATTTGTGTATTAGTAGAGCGATTATAAGTGTCGATCGTCTGTGCGATAGGAGAGCGCATTCTTCAGTATTTGATTCTGGAGATTGAATGACTGTGTTTGTTTCTTTCTGCATTCATTGAATTAATTAGATTGAATTTCGTGATTTGGGCACAGTGTGGCAGTGAAATGTTCTGCCATGAATTAGCATCGTGTGTGCAAATTACAAGATGTTGGCAGTTGACTAATGATGGGTTACATGAACCCGTGTCGAGGACAAGATTCTAACCGAACCAATCAGCGCTTCGTTTAGTTACACGGACGCCGTGTTGATCGCACATTTGAAATCTTTCACATTGTGGCTGAATCGAAAAATTTGAATTAATTTTTTTAGGATTGCAAAGTCTCCTTGTGTCAAATAATATCGCAAAATATGATGGATTTGTGTTTGGTTTATGTAGCTAATACTATTATTACGTATACATGCGGTGTGACGATCCGCAAATTATCTAGTGATTTCCTTTAAAACTTTATTCGAGTTTGACTCGATGAAACATTATTTATTGTATGTTGGTAAGTAGTGGTGTATTCAATGCCTGGCTTGCTGTCAGGTGTTGTAGATGTTTCCTCGAGATTTTCGCTTGTTACGGTTCAAGATTTTGGCTGAGATTTCCGCGGTTTAAACATCTTAAGTTCGCTGGCTGTTTTTCCTTATTTCCCGACGCTGACGTCACTGGCGACTTTCCCTGTTTACAGGCAGGGGTATGCTGCTTATACGTTTGTGTTTGTGTCGTGAAGTGATAAATTTTGCTGCATTGATTTGTGCGCCATTTTGAGCCGTGTTTGCGGAGCGAAACTTCTAGCGTAGCGATGCTTCGTTTTGCTTTGATGCTGCATATTGATAGTTAATTGAAGGGATTAGTGCCTGGACCATATAAGTCTGATAAACATGAATTGAGTAAAACTTGTTTAAAGATTTTAAAAGCATGTATAATAAGTTTTTGTAGTCATCTTGAAAATGCATTGGAAAGCTATTTGATTACTGACCAATTGCGACACTTCTAAAGTAGGCTACGATTTGACACTTTATTGCAAGCAGTTTAAACAGATTTTTGGCATAAGTCATATTACTTGACTTGTGTGGTACATACACTAAAACCTTTAATTACTATATTGTGTTTTGTGGCAAAGGCTCTTCACGAACTCTTTTCAACCTACTGTTGTAGGCTGTTTGATGAATAATATACATCTAGCTACATATGTCTGAAATGCAATGTTTTAGACAAAGACGCTATGTAGTCAGCTTTAGTCTACGCTTTTCTTCAGTCGCTCTTAAAGTTTCTCATGTAATAAGATCTTATAGCTTTGTAGGCTAACTTTAGAGAAAGAATTTTTTGTTTGGACTTGTTTTTGCATTTTTTAACTGCGCAGTTTTCAATTCCGGGGCGTTGCCTCGCAATTACCAGTAGTTATACGCAATTTACGATCTGGCTGTGACGTTTGGAAAAGCTTATTATAGTTCATATTGGTAATCTTGCTGTAAACTACTGTCTATGGAAATTTCATAAATTTTTCACAATCGACTTTATGTTTTTTTTTGCATTGTTTTCACTTTTTTCATCGTGGATTTGAAGAAATGAGTATTTGTAAAACATTCGACTCTAAAACTTTGACGCTTTTTGTGATCATTTGCCTCTTCGTAACTAAATTCAAATATTTCTCATCTCATATTCAGTCCTGCCTATGCGAGTTATCTTGTGTGTGCTAAGTCGACTGATAATAATTTTAAAGATGCGAATGCTTTTCAATGTTCAAAGCGTAATCAAATATAAAGATGACAAGATGATGAATGGTACTGAAGATACCATGATCGTTAATTCATTGTCTCAGTGATCAGTGATCAAGTCTAAGCGGTTTGCTAATTTAGCCTCTGAGTAACTTTGCTTTTACTGTTAGCTGTGCGCTTGTATTCGCGTGCCGCTATTTGCTGAGCCTGCATATCACATGACTTGACCGACCAATCGCTGCGTAGTAGCGCGTTAGAAGACATATCAGCTAGTTGAAGTAGTCAGAGTTACGGGTTGGCTCGGGCTTGTATAGGATCGCTGTGTCGCACAAGCTCTGCGGCTTCTTTGGCATGAATGCCGATGGTGAATGATAACAGGGAGTACTTGTGTATGAATTATTGAAGGACTTGCGTGTGAATTATTAAACAATGCTATAAGTCTTAATTGCATTTTGCTTGTATGGCGTGTACAGTGTTGATGGATCCTAGTAAGGGTGGACCGGTTGAGTTTTGGTAGATGGGCGCTGGGTTTATGTAGTCAAAAAGCGTTACCCATCACACTTATGCGTCGATTTGAATTCGTACGTTGCGAATTACGCAACGTACAAAGTCTAACGTGGCATAATAAATTTAAAGCAATATCATCGCAGGCGTGTTTTAAATTATAATTAACATGAATTAGTGTGGATTTTTTTTGTCTTGAATTGCGATAAATTATGGGTGTTTTCAAATCGCAGTTGTGAGCTGCCGTTAGAGTACTTCTACACCGAAGAAGGTTCAATGAGTAGCAGTTCTCTGAAATCGCTTCAAATGAAGCAATTGTGTCATTTGTTGTTTGTGCTGGATTTACACCAAAAAAGGCCTGGGGCACAAATTCTGTGGAGACCCTCATTGAAATTGAGAAAGTTTTAGCATAATACTTTAATCATATTATTGTGCTTTTAATTATGTAGGCTATACCGGTACAAAATTATTTGGTAAATTTCCTACTTCAGCGCTGCTTTGTAGCTGCATTGTAGCTGCAGGCTACGTTACGCTTCAAATGCAATACTGTAAAAAAAAAAATCATGTGCATCATTTGCGGAGGCGCCCTTGTTTGTGAAGGCCCGGGGCACATGCCCCATGTGCCCAGCTGTGAATCTGGCACTGCTTGTTGGCAGTTGTTGTGAAAGAATTTGTCAATTGCACACAGTTGTTGAAGTTGCTATAATGTTACTTTTGGATTTGAGTTAATAATAGATGCAGTGAATGCGTTTAAAATACTGATCAAAGGATATTAAGCTACTTCACGCGATCAATTAAATTGTTTAGAAATGATACCGACTCTTCGCAACAGCGGTTTAGAAATTTTCAACGCAGCGGAGTTACAAAAGGGGGTCACAAACTGTCTATAATTTAGTTAGTTACGAAGCCTGTAAAAAGTAAAAAATCCTTCAGAAATTTAAAGTTCTGTAATATTGCATTTGATAAAGTTGTGATTTGACTCGGATGATGTTCATAGCCTGCCTGAAAACTGTCTCTGAGAATGTGTTGCAGTTTTTTGCGAGTGATACAATTAACTGTTTTTCAAAGCTTTGTAAAAATCAATCTCTTGTATAGTGTTTTGAATTTTTGATGTTGTCTTGTTCTCTTAAATCTAGATCTGTATGAATTTATCTGGAGCCTGCGGGCTGGTTTCTCCAACACATGGTTCAGGATTTAGCTCACCTTTTTTCATAGGCTAAATCCCGAACCACCATTAAATCCGTGTTGGAGAAACCAGCCCTACATGTTTGGCTGGTTTTGCAGTTGTTCTGCTATTCGGATCTGTGCAAGCATTTGCTAGTGTGAATGATTTGGCATTAAGCGGTAGCTTTTGCTGTGAAACGAGCACGGATTAGGTTTACAATGAATAGATTACAGGCAATAAACGAAATGCCATTTTTAGAGTTCGCCTTTTTGATAGTTTCAGTGCTGTATTATTTGTATCAGTTCTATAGAAAAATAGCGTTCAATAGCAAATCATGTACGCTTCTGCTTGGAGGGTCGCCTATCACGCACGATGCATTCGGGTGTCAACTCCGTGTATATTAAAAAAATTACGAAGATGAGTAGATTAATTAGTTTGCCATTGCATTTAAATTTGGATTGTTTTCGTGGGAACGTCTATAATTTTTCAATCACCGTTGATGATTAACGTTCATTGGTAGCCTAATCCTATTTCTTCGTATTAAAGATCTTTGCGCGTATAATTTAACAGACCTATTTAAGCTTGTTGCGTTGGCCGCTGTAGTCGTTTGAGTGAAGCGATTGTATTGCGTATTCAAGATCTATTTCTGCGTTATTGACAACTAGGCATAATTGCTGTTGATGAATTGTGTAATTAATATTTTAGACATTGCAACAGCTATTGATGGACGTGTTATATTGCATTGAAAACTATCGATTGAACTTGTATCTTATGCATTGTGTGCCTACGTACACTTATTCGACTTGGCTAATAAATAGCATAAGTATGCACTGAAATAGTTTCTCTTTGTTAAGTTTTGTTGAAAAATTGTAGCGCAAGCCAATTATTTAATTTCAACCAAATCGGTTGAATTAGTCATAATCCTTTCTTTATTTCGCCACTAGGGCAGACAATATAACACAACATAAGCAAGCGGCATCGATACAAAGGCATCAAATAAACAGTAAAAAATAAGTGTTAGGTATCTTACTGCTGGTTGCTCGACCTCGATTTAAGTTTGATTTAGTTTGGTGGTCCAAATTGAGCAATCAAATTTTTTGAAGCAATTCTGTCATAGATTTTCATTGGATAATTTAGACTACAAAATTTAATCGAACTTAAATCGAGGTCGAGCAACCAGCAGTTAGAATTTTAAGTACCGTTTATTAAATAATGAATAATATCTTTAGACTGAATTGATATCGATGATTCAAAATAAGATCACATTTAGTAATTTAACATGTAGGCCTAATAATTTAAATAAAAGCATCTTTGCCTACCTCAAAAATGTTTCCGGTTCTACTGTAGGTTATAACTATTTTTCATAAATTTTGTAGACCTTCCAGGGTGAATTTAATGGGCCCATAGGGATGATTTAAGGGGTCCCGTGAATAATTTATTAATGTTAATAGAGCCTTCAGCATAAATCTTAATTAACATTAATTAAATCAGATAAGTTTACTCGACCAACTTCGGTTAAACGCTCCATCATCTTCCGAACCCCCAGGGGGTGGCGGGGTGTAACGGTAGGTGATGAGTTACAGACTGGAAAAGGGCAAGCTCATGGTTTACTGGGTCAATTGAAATACGACGATAGCATTAAATAATTCAAATCGACATTTAATATATCTCAATATATATATATATATAACCCCCTAGCAGATTCGCGATACCTCAGTCAAAAATTAAGATTTTTGCTTTATCTTCTCAGGCATTGTAGCTGAGATAATTTGACACAAGTTCTAAAAATTTCACTTGAAAATCTTCTTTCGTTCAAAAGTTATGAATCTTTTCCCCAAAAAGTCCATTATTTTTAGAACCAACACAATGATGCCTGCAAATAGCATTTTTATGCCTACCGATCTCCGAAATTCGTCGTTAGACTAGCAAGACTTATTTTTCCCGACTACCATAAATGGGGGGGGGGGGGGGGGGAGGGGGTAATGCATGAAATTTACCACCCCCTCAGACCCAAGCTGAAGACAACGGCGGAACTGAACACGAACCAGTGCGCGACATGACTGATTTTCGCTGCAGCAGCCCGTCAACAGAGCTTTGCATGCATGATGAAGGAAACACCAATTAATTATTCATCAGAGCAGCTGGCGAATACAGAAAATATTAAGGCTATATTGCTGACCAAACCAGTCGACTCATTTAACGACGTCTAATTTTCCTCAGTGATTCAAATCGCTGCGACTGAGATGCATCAAATGCTCTTTACAGAGATAATCGTACGTGTCGGTTAAAGCAATTTTTAGACTCTTTGAGAAAAGATTCATAACTTTTGAATGCAAGCAGATTTTCATGTGAAATTTTCAGAACTTGTGTCAAATTAATATAGCTGCAATCTCTCCTGAGATAGGCGAAAGTCTTTGTATCCCGTCAGCACCCCCCTTCCCCCGCTCGCGACACATGTCAAGAAAAACACGATTATCCTCCCTACACGCCCCCCAAAGAAGTCACACAACCGCCCCTATCGATAGCTTACGCACTAGCAATATTAATCGTTAGTCAAGATGCGTTATAATAATCATTCGAACAGTGCTGATAATGTTTGTAAAATCTCCTCCTTGCTCATTGACACACGCGAGACCTTATAATTCTCTTAAATAAAATGAAAACCTCGGAAATAGCACAAGTCTATGCAATCAACTAATGTTAATGTCATGTCAGGCGATTTATTGCTTCTGGGATGAGCGGGAATGGCGTAGAATTGCTGATCTACCGACTGCCGAGCTCTTTGACGTCAGCTACCTTAATAATAATAAAGTTGTCGTTCGCTCTCCCGATCTCTCTGGGTTTATGGCGATGACGTTTAAGTACCGTTGTCAATCAGTCTGGGCCTATCATCTTTCCGGGGCAGCTGAGGACTTGCCCCGGTTTGCAACTTTGTGCACATACGGGGGGAGGCTGTGTACATACGACGGGGGGCAGTGTACATACGGGAGGAGACCCTGAACACGACGTCGCGGGAGCAGGCGTTGACCATACGGCAAGAGGCTGTGTGCATACGGGGGGAGGCGAATTGCAATTAGTCGTAGTCGTACATATTTGACCGAGAGTCCACCAGCAGCCATCCGCGCGCCCTCGTTTCATTCTGGGCTTAGCAACAGCGTCGTTTTCTACCAGCTTCTGCTGCTCCTGCTCCGATGGAGCAGCGAGGACGATGCTGATCAGCAGAGCTGCTGCTGCGAGAATGACAACTGAGTGCTTCATCGTTGAGTGAACGATTTGTCACTTGTAGGACGACTGAAATCAAATCAGATCAAATATCTTTTCTACAAATATCACAGCATGTAACCTCACAGCATGTTATAGTAATATATAATCACGGGGACAATGTTCATAATCCGGACAACAGGCGCTGATTGCGACACACCAGGACTGAGGACGCGCTTACGTTGTCCAGGCTCTGCAAAGTGCACATGTTATCCTTTAAGGCTTAAGTATATCGATATCAGGCTCTTCGATATACATGTAGAGAAATAACATGTCAGTTCCTAAAACACGTGTTAGGCTACAATGAAAAAGCTATGCGTATAAAGTACAATGATCCATACATTGAAAGTAAGTTAAAAACTCCATCAAAATAATCGTTAATCTCTTAGGTTTCATGTCGTTCAATGAGTTATAGACGGAGGCTACACACACTAAGTCCGATTAAAAAATTTCTACCATAAAATACTCAAAGCACTTTCAATATAATGCAAATTCTAATTACTGCTTTAAAGCCTTCGGCTATATCATCTGAGAAAAAGACTTAATATCCACGGACCAAGGGGTGCCAATGGCCTCTCAGATCAATGGCCTCTCAGATCACAGATCACATCAGATGCACATTTGCTAAATCGCACTTAAACCGAGGAAAATCGTCGAGCAACCCAACCATTTCAAACTGCAGTTTAGCTTAAACGGCAGTTAAATGTCTAAATCTCTAAGGGGGGGGGGGTTGGTGGGGAGCGATGAGAGTTGGGGGTGGGCATGCTGACGTTAACTTTTTCCCCTCCGATTACAGAAATCACGATCGGGGGATCTAGGGGGTGCTGATCAATGTTCTCTCCAGTCTGTGCGCATGCTCCGCGCATAGATTACACAGAACTGACGAAGCTAACCATGATTTTCAAGACCATAATACTATTATCAATATTTTTCACGTTTTATATTGTTACTCCAGTAGAATAGCGTAACACAAGTTAATATTCACGACGAATTCATCCCTTTTATACAAATATCACGCGAATAAAAACTAGGGAAAAATAATCAGAATGATATACGCGTAGGCCTACATTTAGTGCGCAGAAATGCCGCTCAAGACTTAAAAAGTTAGCACGCAACTGTTGTTGGCCCGCTCACAGACTTTGGCTTAGACATAGGATTAAACATTTAAATTTACAAAAACGCTTTCGCTTTTCGACATCCTCAACTCTAATTTTCATATAGGCCTACTCGTAATGTTAATTTCTAGTTTCGATTTTTTTTCTCTGACCTGATCTTCTCATTTCCCATGATGGATTCTACATTTTGCTATAATGAACTCGGCGAATTGACTTAAATACGCGCTCTAAATAATCCCTGACATAAATGGTACTTTGAAGCATCTCAAGTCTCAGCTTTCCAAATTATGCTTAAGTTACCATAAGTCACACTTTCACAGTGTGGCTTGGTAGACCGATAGACCGATAGACCGATAGATCGATAGACCGATAGACCGATAGACCAATGGACCGATAGATCATATTACAATGTTAATTATGTAGCATACTCAATGTTCAGAATGTAAAAACAGTTTATACTGCACCTAGGAAGTAACAGTTTGAAGATCTGATACGCCGTGAAAGCTTAATACATTTTTGTGCTCAGAAGCTATAGTGTAGGTGCATGTACACGGTCTGCA
>JAQIWG010000814.1:0-29038 GCA_034695025.1 Chamaedrilus cognettii
CATGCATACAACGATAAAAATACGCACAAATCACAAACCAACGAGCCAGCAAGGAATGCGGCCAAAACATGCAAGTGTGTGTGTGCGATGCACAGCATTATACACGACAATTTAACCGAACAATGATTTAAGACAAAAACATTACCAGACCTCGTAGAGAAGGTTTTGAAGTCGCAGATGCTGCGCATCGACTCGCTGCTTAGCGTCGGCGGTCACGTCTCTCATCTTCTTCGCTCGAAAGTGTGCGACCCTGTTGAGCTTCTTGAGGGAGACAAACTGCAGAGTCCCGTGGACGGCGGCCTCGTCGACAATTGGCTGGTTGGCGGGAGAAGGGACGCCGCCCCCTGACTGCTTGGCACGGTGGATGGTGGCCATCTCGTTGCGCAGCTCATTGCAGACAGCTCTGCGCAGAGAAATATCTCATGAGTCAATATTGCCAAACACAGTCAAATGTTGCCAAATATTGGCTAATATTTCTAAACGTTGCGGTTAATCTTTACGTTTTGACCCAATGGTAACTTTCCCATCTCCGACAACAGGTGTTTGAGATAGGACTTTAACCATTGCAAAAGTTGAAAATCGCCAGAATTTCTAGGCCAATGAAGTGTGCGGAAACTATATTCGACGACGTGGGACGCTCGGGGACGGCGTGGGAAGGGTCGGGGACGGTGTGGGAAGGGCTGGGGAGGGTCGGAGACGGTGTGGGAACGATGAGTGACAATGTGGAAAGGTGTTGAGACGCTCGGGGACCAGTGGCGTAGCGTCAGGGAGGGGTTAGGGAAGGCTTTAGCCCCCCCGTTTGAAAGAGTGGGGGACCGAGGGGGGCTAAATGCTCTTTCAAATGCATTATTGCCCCCCCTTTTCCCTGCATACAATGTTTAATGCTCTGCTGTGCATAGTGTTCCTCACTGTCATATAGAAGCTCAAGTGGCCTAATAGGTAGTGTTCTCAGTACAATAGATTTTGATGACAATTTGTCATTTTCGTCAAAATGTTTGCATAAAGCAGGTAGGTAGGTGGGTGTGGATCGTTTCAGATCGTTTCAGATCATTTCAGATCGTTGACGATCGTTTCAGATTATTTCAGATCATTTCAGATAGCTTGGATTGCCACAACATCATTTAGAACATAAATGTACATAAAACAACTTTTTGTCTGGATTGTGCTATATTAAATGCATGCACTTCGTGCACACGCATATTGTACGTGCGAGAAAATTAAGCGCCCGAGTAAATTGCGCATGAGGGCAAATTGTGCGCGTTAGAAAATACAAATAAGTTTCCCACGCGCACAATAAGCTAAATATATGTTGCTAGCCAGCTAGCTAACTAGGTAGCTATCTAGCTAGATAGCTCTCTATATATCTAGCTAGCTAGCTAGCTAGCTAGATAGCTAGCTAGATAGGTAGCTAGCTAGATAAGATAGGTAGCTAGATAGCTAGCTAGCTATATATATAGTCAACTAGCTAGATTGATAGCTTGCTAGCTATCTATATATCCAGCTAGCTAGCTAGCTAGACAACTAGCTAGCTAACCTAGCTAGGTCGCTAGTTAGTTAGATAGCTACCCAGCCTGCAAGATGACTAGCTATCTAGTTTGCTAGCGTGCTAGCTAGCTAGCATGCTGTCAACCTAGATAGCTAGCTAGATATATATTGCTTGCTAGCTAGCTAGCTAGATATATAAATAGAGAGCTACTAGCTAGATCGGTACCTAGCTAGCTAGCTAGCTAGATTTACAGTATTTAGCTTATTGTGTGCGCGAGATAATTTGTAATTTCCGTAATTTTCCCGCGCGCACAATTTGCCCTCATGCACAATTTACTCGGGCGCACAATTTTCTCGCACGTATAATATGAACACTATGCACAGCAGAGCATTAAACATTGTATGCAGGGGAAAGGGCAGACTCAGGGGGGCAAATGATGCATTTGAAAGGGCATTTAGCCCCCCTCGGTCCCCCCACTCTTTCAAATGGGGGGGGCTCAAGCCCCCCCTAGCCCCCCCCCTGACGCTACGCCACTGGTCCCCGAGCATCTCAACATCTTTCCACATTGTCACACATTGTTCCCACACTGTTCCCTTATCATCGTACACCGTTCCCACATCGTCCCCACACGGTCCCCGACCCTTCCCACACCGTCTCTGACCCTTCCCACACCGTCCCCGTCCCTACATTGTTCCTACACCATCCCCAACCCTTCCCACACCGTCCCTGACCCTTCCCACACCGTCCCCGACCCTCCCCACATTGTTCCTACACCATCCCCGACCCTTCTCATACCGTCCCCGACCCTTCTCACACCGTCTCCGACCCTTCCCACACCGTCCCCGACCTTTCCCAGACCGTTCCCGAGCGCCCCACATCGTTGAATATAGTTTCTGCACACTTAAATTGACGTAGAAATTCTGGCGATTTTCAACTTTCGTAATGGTAAAAGTCCTGTCTCGAACACAGGTTGTCCGCGATGGGAAAGTTATCACTAGGTCAAAACGTAAAGATTAACCATCAAAGTCATACATTGTGAGTCATTGCTGTTTTGGTCCGTTTCGTATCGTCAGAATGCCACGCCTCTTGTGGTTGTGTTATGTGAAACTTTTGACACTATTGATAATTTAAATTTGAGTCACCACTGCGGGCCGGGTAATAAAAAATTGGCTTGCAGCCCAGAGCTCGGCAGCTGCGGCTGCGAGTTGTAGAAGGCGACTAAAGAACGGGGAGCAGTTTTGTGCTGGCTTTCTTGCACAGAACCGGACTATATAGTCTTTGTGTGTTACACACGGTCCATAAAATAGTAAAATAGAATTTTTAATTCGCATTCTGGTAGAGTTGGGCCGGTGATGTACAACGTCAAACGTCAAACTTGGGGAACGTTGCGTGGTGATCTTGTACTATAGCGGACTAAAATTGTGTAATGTTTAATTCGCTTAAATAAACTTACTTTAAAATGACTCTTTAGCCATTTTACGTTACCGTTAGGGATTGCTATTTGGGTTTGGATTATTTGACCCCATTAGGGTTAGGGCGCGGTTAGAATTGGTTTTTAAGTTAAATTCAACATTCAGTTTACTGTATCCAATTTTGGCGATAATGTTTTAATTGGTTGTCCACTACGACACTCGCCAATGATAGAGATGCGTGAGACCTTAATTTTAACTCCTAGACGAGCGCTCTTTGTCTACCTCTCCCTTCTACCCTACACCAGTCTGCAAGCTGTTAGACTGCGTCTTTTTCATAGGCCAGCAGCTGAGTTCAGAGTCCTTAGCGTGTGGACTACGAAACAATGGCGTCACAAACGACTTCCGATCAGGCTAAGAAGACTCCTGGAGATTTCAAGTTTGGCAAGCTGATTGGCGAGGGATCTTACTCACAAGTTGGTGACATTTTATTAAAATTAAGAAACCTTTAAAATTTTTAAATTGATGTTGCAATGTGGTCTGAATTAGAATTTTGCATAAATTTTGTAATATCGTGCATAAATTTTATTTGGGAATAAAAACAAAAAAATTTAGAAAATTACCTTGAACTTCTAAAGTTCAAGGTAATGGACCCTTCACAGTATTAGTTACACTATCCTAGTATTTGCAGAAAAAGCTACTAGACCTAGTGTAGAAACATTTGTCTTAAAATTGATCAGCCTTAAACGTTTTAGCTTCAGTTACTTGTGTATTGCTTCTGTATGATAATTGAGAGCAATAGATGTTTGTGTGCCGTATATGTTAGCTGTGCAATCGGGCATTAAGTTCGTTACAAATTTCACTTTCACATTAGCATTTTGTTAGACTTGCATGATTGTAACCCTTAGTTACTGGTACCTCACTCGATCAGTACCATCTAGGATCCTGTTGTTATGTGTATTTCTGGTACTGCGAGATCATTTAAATAATATCTGCCTTCTTATTTTTAGGTCTTTCTCACTCAGGAGATCTCCACTCAAAAGGAATATGCAAGTATGCACAGTTGTGCACTCTTTGATGTACATTTCATCACTTCACTGATGATTGCATACGCTGTTGACACAGATAATGTCATTTATGGTTCTTTTGACGATCTGTGCTAAGAGAACAAAAGTATTAATCAATGGTTTATTTTTCATTTCAATTTAATTTGTTGGAGAACCAATGAAGAAAGATATGGAGGTGCAGTGAAGATGCTTTAGAAGTTAAGTTGTTATCTGGTGGTGCAGTGAAAGCGTTAGAGAAGTTAAGCTGTGATATGGTGGTGTAGTGAAGGTTCTGGAGAAGATAAGCTGTGGTGTGGTGGTGCAGTGAAGGTGCTGGAGAAGATAAGCTGTGATGTGGTGGTGCAGTGAAAGTGCTTTAGACGCTAAGTTGTTATGTGGTGGTGCAGTGAAAGCGTTAGGGAAGTTAGGCTGTGATATGGTGGTGCAGTGAAGGTGCTGGAGAAGCGGCACATTGTGCGGGAGAAGAAGACGCAATACGTGAAGCGCGAGAAGGAGGTGCTACTGCGACTCAACCACCCTTTCTTCATCAAGCTCCACTTCACCTTCCAGGACGAAGATAGACTCTGTATCCTTCATTCAACATCTGTGTTTCGTTGACATTGTCATTGTTTGTATTGTCCGTTTGATGGTGTATATAATTGCATATAACGGTATAGTGCTCTGTCACTTTTTTAGGTACTGACAATTGAAATTTAAATATTGTAATTCAGATGTGATATTCAATGTGATATTCAGAAATTGAAAAGTTAGAAATCTGAGACCTGCTCAAACCTTTACAAATCTTCAAAATATATTCTCCTACTTGGTTTTGAATGCGCACTGCACTAAATCAACCATAAAATGATCAATGAGGGTCAAAATATTTGAAAATAAAAATTTAAATTGAAAATTAGAATATATTGAATTTACAGAGAAACAGATGGAAAATAACGTTTCGGCAATTACCTTAGCACAGGACATTACCGTAATTGCCATAACGTAATTACTGTCGTTATCGGTTCTGTCATTATCGCTCGCAGCACTATCTTTGAGTCGTGACCCTTGACCCTGGGGGGGGCAGACTTTGGTCTTAGTTATGCACAGAGGGGCGAGCTGCTCGATTACATAAAGAAGCTCGGCTGTTTCGACGAGATGTGTACGCGGTTCTACGTCGCGGAGATCGTTGAGGCTCTCGAGTACTTGCACGGCCTGCACATCATTCACAGGTGCGGCGTGGTGTATCCCATGTATTGGCATGCGAGTCGCAAGTTTCTGAAATATTTCTTAAACAAAGTTTTGCTCCCCAAATTTTCTGAAAATTAAATATTGTACGATTAGATTTTATGAGATTATATATATTTCACAAAATATTCAGTGAAACATTAACAAATTTTCAAGCCAAGTGACATCAGACAAAATAATACATGAAATTTTACAAAGTTTAACATCACGTGCCGACCTAACCATCTACTGTAACGAAATATTAGATGAAATTGGACAAATAATGTTTGCAAAGATTGTTTAGTTAAGTTTTTGGTGAAATGTGTAAAAAAGCAGCAACAAATGACATCCGACACGGAATATTTCTGACAGAATATTTAAGGAAACTTTTCCCAAGAATCTTTCGTGCATCATTGAGCTCATGTGAGAAAGCAGTTAAATGTATATCACTGACTGTACTACGTTCAGCGTGTACAAGATGCACTATATTCATGCAATTAATGTGTGATTTTTTGTGAGAAAAATTATGTAAAACGGCAAAACACTTTGCCATATATATGGGTTGAAATTGGACCTTGAATACAGAAGCTGATGGATATCTGCCCAGTTGTTCTCAAGTAGTTAATTTCATTTATTGGCTAGTCCGTCAGTGTTTGAAGTGATCAGCTCGGTTTTGGCTTTATATTGTGTTGATAGGGTGGAGGGCTTGGATACCAAAGACCTGCCAATTTTCAGTCTGGCAAGGCACTGAAGGGAGATATAGCGTTGAGATAATGTTATAATATTAAAGATAAATGACTCGATGAATGTTTTCTGGCTGCCAATCATGAATGTTTTCTACCGCGTGGCCTTCCGTGCAGGGATCTCAAGCCGGAGAACATTCTGCTCAACGACGACATGCACGTCCAGATCACAGACTTTGGGTCGGCGAAGATTGTCGAAGATGAGCTAGCAACGTCACCCGAACGTACGTCGGTCATCAGCAAAACACCTTTCATGAACGCAAATTTTCTTGTTTCTTCATTAGTTCAATTGTATGATAATTTGTCTGCTTTCTGATGCGATGTATTCCGCTGGCTTTAGAAATCCTGCGTCCTGTGTTGCTAGGCTGTTTTATAGATTTTGAATGCGTGCGGTTTTAAAATGACTTTCGAAATGAGCTGATGTTGTTTTAATGCTGCCAATGTGCATCTACGACAACATCTTCCTTTTAATATTAACTAAAAGCTAAATAATGAAGTAACCTATTGAACTGTAACTTGTAGTCAGTGCCGTATAAAAAAGCGGTGTAAGGCTATTTATAATTTGTTCTAATATCTCTATGCCAGCGATTTTGTATGTGCTTTTGTTTTATGGTAGTTTTTGTAACAGTTCCAGTCCTATGATGCTGCAGATCGACTATGGATTAGTTGTTTTCTTTCTTATATAAAATAGTAATAATAATGATAATTAATTTAGTGCATTTGGAGTCCGTTTTGGCGTCCAGGGACGTCATCGGAGAACCCTCTTAGCCAAGGGCAGCTATCAATTTGTAATTTGTTATAAACCCAAGATGGAGTGGTATGAGAAAGAGTTTATGATGGACCCGTCAGCTTTTTAATGTGTCCGTTCGAGGATTAAGGCCGAATTGTTCAATAGAGAGTTATTTGAACCATTGTTGAACGATCCAGGATTATTTTAATAACTCCCTAATATTGGGGTGTTATTCAAACAATCCTGGATCTACTTTGCGAGATCTGATTGGATTGTGACGTCATTTTTGTTCTATGATTATTTAAAACCAAATAACTCTATTGAACAACTGGGCCTAAGAGTAGCTATGGTGAAAAAAAAAATTGGGCCGGAAAGAAACAACGGCAGGATAAAACAGGTACGGTGTAGGAGAGAAGTGAATTCCGGATGGTAGGTGCAGCAAATGAAAATGAGCGTCAAGTCAACCATTGGCCGAGCATCAGATACATCGAGGAAGTTGTTGTTCAGATAATCTGAAAGTTCTAAGTTCTTAAGTTTTGTATTATGCAAAAAGTTTTGTATTATGTAAAGTTACTGCTACGTAGATGGCGTGACTCTGCTACCGGTGCTATGGTGTTTTAGTCAGCGAGCAAAGCGAAAAGTCCGGGAGGAGGCGATCTTTTGTCGGCACGGCCCAATATGTCTCACCGGAGGTCCTCAAGACCACCACCGCATACTACAGGTACAGTTCATTATCGCGTACTACAGATAGTCAACCACCGCATACTACAGGTAGTCCACCGCCGCATACTACAGGTAGTCCACCGCCGCATACTACAGGTAGTCCACCACCACGTATACTGCATTTACCACCACCGTATGCTGCAGCTGGCGCGTCGCTACCTCATACTACACTTACGTTTTTGGAGGGTTCGCTTCTAAGCTTGTTCTTTTTATGTTAAATTACATTTTTCACTGTTAGATGATATATTTATCTTTCGTTAGCTGTCCGATGTAAGAAAGCCTGTACACTTTGCCGGTGATTTGTTGCAGCTCTGATCTATGGGCTCTCGGGTGCATCATCTATCAGCTTCTGTCCGGCCAACACCCTTTCTGGGGCAGGTCAGTTACTTATTTATGGCAGGTCAGACAGGCTTTCTTTGGCGATGTATAGCATATAGAAATATTAGCGACTCAACGACTAAAATTTTTTATGATTTCTTGGATAACAAACGTGTGACCCCGTTATTAAGTTGTGAAACTGTTTCGAATGTAAATCGATAAAACTAGAAATTAGACAGGCAAACCTAATGAGTGGATCAGAAATTTATTGAATCTTGAAACCAGCGAACCTTTGTTTCATTTTTATTTCATTGGATTGTGAGTAAATCGCAAAAGATACTATTGTACTTGAAACCGCTGTCTAATGATTGTTTTGACCTGTATGCATTAATAATTTGCTGGCGAGTAGATATGTAGAACATGTCATCGGCTCAGGAGCAGAAATTCAAACAAGATTGTGGAAATTCACGCAACTCGTGTTTTAATTAATTCTGGGGCGGGGTGCTTTTACGATCTAGGGTAGTTCAGATTGTGCATGACGCTCTGGAGCGTGTTAGTCTGATCTTGAGTACAGTGCCTTTGCACTGTTGTTAGGTTTTCTTTGACAAAGTATATTTGTTTGATGACGATGATCATTGTGATGATCACTGTCATTTGAAAAATGATCGTTGTGATTAATATTCATTGGTTTTGCTGCATTATATTGAACAAAAGTGATGAAAAAAGCTTTGAAATAGCGCCATGCCAGACAGACTCGTCGAGGCTCGCTGCTTGTTGAGGAGGAGGCTGGAGTGGATGCTTTGTTAAGCAAAGTTGCAGGCGCAAAGTCGTAAAGCCGCAAAGTCGCGGTCACAAAGTGCATTTCAACTAAAATATCCAAATAGGGGTTAATGAATGTGTTGCATTCAGCAGACCCTTGACGATTATAGTTCTTTGATTTGACTGAATTATTTAGATATTGTGGTCGTTCTCAGTCGCGAGTGAATTATATCAATAATTAGCTCGTTCTCAATCACGAGTGAATTATGTGCATAGTTTGTTTGTTTTCAGTCACGAGTACCAGATTTTCCAAAAGATCATGAAGCTCGAGTACGAGTTTCCGAGTGGCTTCAATTCCACAGCTCAAGATCTCGTCACCAAGCTTCTTGTAAGCTCGTTTTATTATCTTTTGGACTGACCTTGTCGTTCTTTCTATTGAATGAACCTTGTGAATTATTGTGTTGTAGTATACTGGGCGAAATATTATTTCAAATTGTATGATCACGTTTGAATTCAATGGAATAAAAAAAAAAAAGTTTTATTTGCAAAACAGTATGTGGCGTTAATCGTCGTTATTTTTTTCTGGTGACTTAAATTTATTTTATTGATTGACTCTATTTGCTTTACAGTTTAAATAATCACTCAATTCAGTCCCTAATTATCGATAAACCAGGGGCCGGCCGATTCACTTGTATTGCCTTAGATTTTTGTACATTTGTTCCTGGGTTAGATCTTTAATGCCGTAACTCAAATCCATTCAGTGAAATTCATGACGCCATCGTTCGTTTTGAGCGTGATGGTGCGGGGCTTTAAATGGCAAACGATAAGAATTCCGTAAGATTTGCTAAGGAAGTTGTTAATTTTACTAAAATGCTTTTGTGAATCGAGTCAGAGGTATCATTGAGATTTCATTGAACTGTATTGATTATATGATCTGGCTGCAGGTATTAGACCACAAGGGGCGCCTGGGCTGTGAGGAGATGGGGGGCTACACCCCCCTCAAGCAGCACCCCTTTCTCAAGGCTGCCGCCTGGGGGGCCCTGCACACCACCAAGCCCCCCGAACTGCTTCCCTTCCTCCCCGACGTACCGGACAGGCCGCAGACCGACGACTTGTGGGGCGAAACGGTGGGTACTTGGGGTGTACGGGTACTGGTGGTACACTGGATACTTGTGGTGCACTAGGTACTTGTGGTACACTGGGTACTTTTAATACACTTACCTATGGTGAACTGGATGCTGATGGTACATTGGGTACGGTACTTTGTGGTACGCTTGATACTTGTGGTACACTGGGTACTTGTGATACCCAGAATGTGCTTTGAATATAATTGCCAATCGCAGTAATATAGTTTTCTGGAACGATGATTATGAGCTAGCGGCACTCGTGTGTTTAATAACCTTGCTGTAGAGCCCAATAGCTATGCAGCTTGCAGGGACTGGATTTGAACCCAGGACGCAACGCTTCTCATCCGAAGAAGACAGGGTTAGTGTTTGCTGCGCAGGAGGCCGGTCTGGACGACAAGAACCTGCTGAGGCTAGACGGCATCACACTCGGACCCAACGGGAACGAGTCCAAGAAAAACGACTGGTATGTCACAGGGTCTTAGACTGAATTTCATGGACTACCGTCATTTCTACCTCAACTTCTGCCTTGGGATAGAAAACAATTTAAAGGCAGCCCATAACTGGCATTAAAAAAAACTTATTGCTTAGTCTCTTTGTATTAATAGGTGGCGTCATTTAATTAATTACTAAGACGTTATATTATTGTGAGGGGGCGTTTATGAACAGTTCCGTACGGGGGACTGAGTAGGGGGGGCTGAGTAGGGGGGCTGAGTAGGAGGGGCTGAGTAGGAGGGGCTGAGTAGGGGGGGCTGAGTAGGGGGGTTCAATAGCGGGATTCAGTAGGGGCTTTTAGTAGAGGTATCGCATAGAGGTGTTCAGTAATTGGGGTTCAGCTGGGGGGGATGAGTAGGGGGGGTTTAGTAGAGGGGGTTCAATAGTGGGATGCAGTGGGGGGGGCGTTGTGTTTAGGCTGAGGGAGGAGGAGCGGCGGGTGCGACTGGATGCGCAGGAGAAGAACAACGAGTACCACCGATTTGTGGAGAAACAACTCATCCTCAAACAGGGCCTCATGGACAAACGCAAGGTTGGCCCCCGACCAGGCATAATATGATAGCTTACACCACAGCGAGGCGCTGTGGTGTAATGGTTAAGGCATTGGACTTCACTTCCAGAGGACCTGGGTTCGAGTCCCGGCGCCGGCAACTATGGCCAACCATGGCGAACTATGGTGAAACCATGGCGTTACAGGCGCTTCAGCGAGGCTGTTTAACATGCAGGTGCAGCTAGCTGATAATCATCGTCCAGAGTAATTTATTATTCTGGTTGGCGACAGGAAGGGCATCCGGTCGTAAAAACTCAGCTCCGATATAAACGTCTAACCTGTGTTAACATGGACACGGCGTTACAGGCTTGCCTGTAGCGCATAAGAATGGACGTCAAAAATGATGTTTACTATAATCATGTAATAATGGCGAAGCATTGTGACCGAGTGGTTTAAGTCACGGACTTCGGATTGCGAGTGTGGTAGAGAGTTGGTTCGATTCCCAGCCGCGGCAAAAGATTTTGAGTCACTTCGTGCACCCTTGGCAAAGGTGCTTGGCATAGGTGACCATTTCGTCAGCCTTGCAAATAATCATCCATTAGGGTGGTGTGCAGTAGAAAAGTTGAAGTTGAAAAAGATCAGTATTGCATATTGATCGTTCAATTGACAGTGATTAATCTCAGATTGCTGCGCTGTATGGAATGAGTCAGGAAGGTTCAGGACCAGTTGTTTAATGGAGGTTTTTTTTAATAATCTCAGATCATTCAAGTAACATTCCAAAAATAGCGAGTCATTTGAACCATCTGGGATGTAATTTGATCTGATTGCTTTGTGGCGTCATATCGATTCTGTGACAATTTCAAATCTAATACTCTCGATGGAGCAACTAAGCCTAGCGCGTTGATGTAGCATTGTCGTGTGGCGAATGTGTTGTGCTCAGGGCTTGTTTGCGCGTCGGCGGATGTTTCTGTTGACTGAGGGGCCGCGTCTGTTCTACGTCGATCCCTCCAACATGGTGCTCAAGGGTGAAATACCCTGGTCAGTGCTGTGTGTCTTTGGGTCATTATGTGGCTACAATGTGTCATCTGAAATCTACGTTTGATTGTGTAAAATTTGTGAAATGATGAAACAAATTATTTGTTTTGAACCGAGAGGTTGTTTAATTTAGTCGTGATTTCATTTCTTGCAAAGAGTTGCTGATCGAAAGAAAAAGTTAAACAGTCTGGACTAAATAACTTTTGATTTTAACAGATTTCATTTTCAGCTGTGTGTCCGTGATAATAATCAGGTGTAAAACGAAAGAAACCGTGACGCTTTTTATATTTATATGAGCTTTGTGTCATGTATGTTATTTATTTTTGTTTTAAAATTTACTGTTTGAGTTGTTGAACTCCCGCAGTCGTGGTGGCTGTTTTTGTATATATCCAATTAATTGAAGTATAAAAGATCTTTTACATTTGTATCGGTGGGAACTATAGTAGTCGCTCTTCTGTCCTGTTCACGGATCGTGCGATCTGTCCTGTTCACGGATCGTGCGAGAAGTCCGGGTTTAGAAGGAAGGAGACTCTGGAGAGGATAACTAGAACGCCACAGTTATTACAAGACCAAATGTTTTTTCCGAATATTTTATTGTTGGGTCAGTTAATTTAGTGGCAGAGCTTCCAAAAGAGTTCTTTCAAAGTCTAAAGATCCTTTGTTACACAAAACATGCCTCTTTTATAGACCCGGCTATAGCATCGCCAGTTTTGTGATTAGATGCGGCAAGAGTCAAATCACAACTAGCCCACTGTAGTGTCACGAATGACTGCTTATTTACTATCATAACATAGTGTTTATTCATTACAGGTCGAAGGAACTACGACCTGAAGCCAAGAACTTCAAGATTCTCTTCGTCCATACGGTAGATGAACATTTGAAGATTTGGTATTCGAATATATAAATGTATTTTATAGTACACCGTGTCCTGATGAAAATGACTTTAAACTTGTCAAAACTTGGTCAAAAGTTATCAGATTGGTCTGAAACTTTATACACAACGACTGTAGCCATATCTAGACCAACTTGGATATTTGTAGAGAAATTTGAACAATTTTGCAAAATTATGGCTGTTTTAAAAAAGTACCGAAAAAAAAAGTTACCAACATTAGTTGCTGCCTATTGTGTGCCTACTGTCAAGTTACAAACAAGCAGTCCAGGAATTTAGTCACAGCTGATGTTCAAAGTGTCCTCCTTGTTCGAGTACACATGACAGAAGGCATGGTTCTATTCGAGTGACCCTCAGATATGGAGTGCAGAGTCTACATCTCTACAGGAGAAGCGTGTTTATCATACTCGACTGCCTGACGTTAATCACCTGACGACTCGTTTGCTTGAAAAGTGGCCGCTGTTTTATCATAAAATCATAGATCCAGCAGTTAAATAGTGGGGTCCCCGTCTTATGTCATGTGTACGCGAACAAGGAGGACACTTTAAACATCAGCTGTGACTAAATTTCTGGACTGCTTGTTTGTAACTTGACAATAGGCACACAATAGGCAGCAACTAATGTTGGCAATTTTGTTTTTTTGTACTTATTTTAAAACAATCCATAATTTTGTCAAAATTGTTCGAATTTCTCTACAAATGTCCAAGTTGGTCTAGATATGGTTTCAGACCCATCTGATAAGTTGTGACCGAGTTATAACAAGTTTAAAGTGTGGTCATTTTCATCGGGACAAGGTGTATATTGTGATCTTTTATAGTACTGGCAATGGTCCGGGATATTGTGAAATAGTTAGCTGGATTTTTTTGGTATTTGAATTTTTGAGTGTTTTTGAATTTGTATTGAGTTTGTGTTTCATTGCTAGCAAAAAATATATTATGTTTCTACACGGTACTGGCTGCTAACGCTACCTAGTGTTAAGTATCCACTATATTTCTTGTTTTTCTTGCAAGAAGCGGGAGTTGAACTTATGAAAGTCTGTAAATTTACTGCCATCTGCTGTAAAATTGGTTTCAGCGTTGCGTATATCATTGGTTCGATGTTTAAAGAGTGTAAGTTTTTCCGGTGTTAATTTTTTATACAGTCTAGAGAAGTCTAGAGAAATGGCGCCATTTAATCTCGCGTGCTATGGCTGCCTATTTTAATTTTCACGCTCAACTGATAAAATATGCCGTGTTTTATCTGCTACGATTGATTGATCGATTCTGATGAGTAATTTTTCTGTGTGCAGCCGAATCGCATCTACTACTTGGAAGACCCTCAGGGCAATGCGCTCAAGTGGTCCAAGGAGATAGAGCGAGTCTGGACGCATTACTACAGCGAACATTAGCTAAGCAATCCCTCCCCATCCTCTCTTATGCTTCCGACTGCGTTTCTCTTCATTCGGCAGTTTAGAGATTTTGGTGATCCTATCTTTCACGGCCTAATATGGGAAAAATTTCTCAACTGACACACACCTATGTTTGAGACGTGCAAGACCTGAAATTTAATTCCTCGATGTCTACAATACCTTGCAAATGCTAAGTATTCCATGCTTATGCGTGACGCTACTTTTTCCTACTTTTATAATGGGAAACTCCCATTTCGAACCTACCTGTGCTTAATTTAAGAAATTTCTACCATATTAGGCCGTGATCGATAGGACTGCAGACATTTTTACATGACTGCCACAGATGACAGTTCTGATTGGGCTTCGCTGGTCTTGTGTTCGTTTGTCAATATTTGAAAGTCCTTTGTCCTGTTCTGCCGATGGAACAGCCGACTTTAGTTTCTCATGAGTCGATCTGTTCTGAGCCACTACCATTTGTCATGTTGGAGATGATTTGACTCTTCGTTTGTTCGCTCTATGCTGAGGATGTTTTTTGGCGAAGCTGATATATTCGTACATTTGCTTAAATGGTTTTGACCTTTAGTTAAGCAAGGCTTGTGGGCATAGCGCTGTTGTTTGGTAGGCAGGCCAGGATAGAGTTAAGATGTTGTAACCACGTCTGGTCAATCTAGGTTGTCAATGTATTTAGTTCTGGTTCTCATGACATGTTGGTCAACCTATACATGCGACCATTTGTTCAAAATTTTCTTTCTATGCTTTTGAACGATGGCTGTTCAGGGGGTGTTTGTTCTGCTTAATCTGAGCACGTTGTCGGTGCTCTGGGCCGTGGTCTAGCTGGTTGAAGTTGTGTTGTTGGCGTGGTGGTTACTGTGCATATATGCAGCTGATGATATGAAGTTCAGAGTTATGGTTATCAACATTTTCTTTAAAATTTGGTGTATGTAATGGGCAAGTTACATAAGTGCTGCATTCGTTACACACGGAACTAATTCAGTCTAAATAACTATCCATGAAGTCAGAAGCTCATCCATACAATTCTGTATGTTGCCATGGAGTAGTGGAGTAGTGTAGTTACAACATTCATGATTCATAACCATTTCATAAACCATATATTCGTAACCACTACACCACAGCGAGGCGCTGTGGTGTAGTGGTTAAGGCGTTGGGCTAAGAGTCCGAAGATCTGGGTTCAAATCCCGCGCCGGCAACTATGAAACCATGCGTTACGGGCCCTTGAGCGAGGACAGTTTATGAATTTTGAACTTGAATCATCTCAAAGAAATATCTCAAAAGTATGAAAATTGCATATATGCAATTTCGGTCCACTAGACCGACAATGTGTTATGAAAATAGGCATTTCGTCAATCCTTGCAAACCGTGTGTTTGATATGACAGTTCACAGACAATTAAGAATCAAACCTTGTTGAAAGGAGAGTGTTTGATGAGAGTACTACATTACAAGGTACTTACTCATGGCTTAGAGGGCTCGGCCTGGTCTTTACATTTTTGTTGGCTACTTTGGGGCCAAAATGTATTCTTTTTTGCCACCTACAATTTTTTTTCACCAAATGCTTTAGGTTCAATTTTTTGGGTAATCTGAGATACTCACCGATAGGATACTGATAGCACACGTATACATGAAATAACAGAATATTAAATATAATAAAATCATTTGTCAGCGAAACACAACTCAATGAAATAAGCCTAAGAATTTTTTTTTTTTTAGTTGCCAAAATCTTTCGCCAATGTTAATCAAATTTGCCACTTCTGATTTTATTTTGCCAATTGGCGAATTTGGCTCTATGCGGACCGAGCCCTGTACTGCTGCTTCAATACTGTAAAGCAGCGGTAGGGCTTTAAATGCTATGGATAAAATCATCAAGCTAAGTGAAACATCATTATTTGAAAAAATTTGGAGAGATTATTAAAGAGCAGACTGTTTATGCTTGATATGATGTAAAAGTTTCTTGACAGGCAACATCAATATTCTATTAACAAATATAGTAAGCCAATTTATATTTTTTTAGCTCTTTAATCTCAAGACTGTTCATCCTAAGAAAAATTTATTCTAATTAACTTTCACACTTTTGGCTAGCACACTTGCCTTTCAAATCGCAGCATCGTGCATGTTGTTTCACATATTTGTTTATTCAGCTTCAAATGTTTGAATATCACTTAGGGCGGATTCTATAGACGTACCTTTACGCCCGACTAAGCAAAGTTCTTTCTAAGGCACGGAATTTAACGGCAGCCCTTCACTGCCATTCGAAAAAATAAGCAATATATTTTTTAATTTAAAAGAAGAAAAAATAATCTCCACAAGAAATAACATTAATTTGAATGCAGTGACAACATAAATTATTTTGCTTGAAATTTATGACGTCACGATACTTTAATGACGTCGCATATTATTTAAAATGGACTAAACAAACAGCTACTTTTAATGGCGGTTATGGGCTGCTGTTAAATTGTCTCCTAAGCTAAGGTAAAGGTAAAGGTGGGAACAAAGGAAGGACTATAGAATCCACTCTTATAGTATATATTTGTACTTTCTTTGCCTCTTGTTTCTGCATTCGACACCCTTTATGTCAATTAGTGCTCGTTGGTGATAGAAAGACTGGAGTTTTGAGACTACAAAATGTACATACGTTTAAATTATTTGTTAACAGCTTGAAATAGGTGTGTGCATAAACGGATTTAATTGAATTTATCGTTTGCGGGTATACGTGCGGTTTCCAACCTTTTGCATTGGGCGATCCTCAAAAGATGTAGTGTGGTGAGTGACGACCCCATTTTTTATAGTACGATATGTATCATAAGCCTACAGAATGTGACTATTATAGCCAATTTTAAATCATTCTTATCTACATCATAGTAGAGAGCGATGATGGTGTTCATCTTAATTGCAATTTGGGTTAGTTTGGCTGACTACAAGCTATAACAGGGTAGTTAATGGTGAATTGTAATATTTTTTGGTGAATTTTGAACATTTTTCATGTGGTTTGTAACCCACGGGTTGGGAACCACTGGTGTATACCGTGATACCTTTCACATTTTGAGTACATTCTAGATCGCAGTATTTGTCACATATAAAGCGCAGAACTTGACAATACCCTGCATACAATTTTAGTCTCCAATCTGTATTTAAAATTACATGAACTTCATTTTGCACAATGCAGTTTAAATTTAGAAAACCGCCTACATACGTTATTTAGCGCAATAATAGTTTAAACTTGCCTGTTGCCTGTATTTATTTGCATGGTGAGCAGTTGCGCTTTATATTTCTATTGTTTTCGGGAAATCTTTGGATATCCTGGCTATGTAATTTAACAACAATTGAGGCACCAAGTGACTAAGAGGTCCTGTCTCGGAGGCAGTGGTAAAATGTCAGCGGTGTAGCTCCATAGCGTGAAGCAAAAGGGCTAAATCTAAACTAAAATCCAAAACTTAAAGTTGTATGACCCAGCATAATGGAAGATGGTGAACTCGCTGTTCTTTTTTTGCTTCAAACAAATCATACGATAAATGTACTGTTTATTCGTGTACAAAGAAGCGCCAAATTAAAATTTAATAAATTGAAATAAAAAACTAGCGTACGGTATCCAGATTGTTTTAACGCAACTGAATTTTTACAAAGAATGCTGGCCATTTGACTGAATTGAAATGCACATTTTAAGCGTGATAAGGCGTAGGGAATAAAGAGTGCGAGTTTATGTTAAACATTTGTATGCTTGTAATATGCCGATATTTAAACTAGACACAAGGAAACCGCAAAGACTGAATTTCTGATGAGTACTTTGGAAAATTTCATGCATACACTGTACCTCGGTTTTGTAACACGAGTTTGTCACTTGGTACATTGCACGAGACAAGATCTTTGAATTGTTGCTGTTTTAATTGATTTTAGCCGAGCTGTACTTATTTTCTCGTGTCTGCCAAAGCAATTAAATTTTTATGTTGAACTTGAGTTTAATAAATAACAATGACATTTGTGATGAGCACTGCAAAAGATAGCCTACTGTCTGATGTCTTCGGTATGTTAATATAGAAATTGTAGGCTATGGGAGAACTGTTATTGACAGTTGTAGTCAATCATTATTATCTAAGAGCGATGATTTTCGGGTAAGCTTCTATCGGGAGCTATGTGTTTAGCGTAATCCAATAGTGATTCCATAATATAAGTCTTAAGGCCGGTTGCTAAACTTTGATTTGAAGTGCGATTTTATTTTGTACTCTGAATTAACTAATGAAAATATATGAAAGAATTGTATCGAATAATCTGATTGGTTAATTCGGACTAAAAAATAAAATCGCACTTCAAATCGAAGTCTAGCAACCGGCCTTTAGACTATTAGCAAGTGAAGCTGAATGAGAAAAATGAAAGTTTGTTGTCACATAGTCTATGATTTTTTGAGAAAAAAATTAACCGAAAACACATTTTGAGCCAGTCTACAGTGCCTACAGAATTTGAAGTTTTGCAATGGCATAGATCACTATCATGAATGATGATATTCAAAATTTAAGATGATTGGACCTATACTCCTAGGATTGGACTGAGTTTTGGGCATTTTGAGCACTGTAGCCACTCGCGCGCTTTTTCGGTGAAATTTGTGATTTAGAGGCTAAAAGTGCTTTCTGCAGTACTATCTCGAAAAGGGGAAACATGTGTACTTCACAAAACGAATAAGCACTGCTAATAGTCATCTTGAATGAATTCATATTGTTAGCCTCATTTAGGCATAATAAGTTTAAAGCCTGCGACGGCATAAGCCTAAGTAAACTTCAACTTTGTAGAATGTAACATTTTTATAATCCCAAAAAATGTGGATTTTTTTTACGCAGTAATTTTGAAAGCAGAGTCGAAATAAATTTGACATAATAAATGTCAAATAAGGGCGGGGTAACCTGCTGGGTCTGGGGAGGTGGAATCAGAGTTTGTTTGATGCCTAGTCTCCTAGGCCTGGCATTAGTTGGATCTGGATCTGCAGGTTACGGGGCCCCCGCTGACTCTGGACCTAGGTCATCATCTTCATAATTGGCCAAGTGTCGGATTAATCGCTTCCTCTCCCTGAAGGTCAATCAGTCTCCCAATGTAGCGGGATCAGGGCATGTAAGGGCGTGTGCCCGTGGCTGCAAGTGTCCCTGTGCAAGCATGGAACACGGACGAGAAAAAAGGAAAGGATGATGATAATGATGAGCAAAAAACTGTTTTAGTAGAAAGCTCTCATCTATACCATATAATCATAGCATCTGATTGAAAGAGCGTTTAAAAGTGGCTCAAAGTTACCTCGACTGAAGGCGAATGATATTTCATAAGTATGCAATGATATCAAATGGAGAAATCATACAAACTGTCAAATGAGCCACATAACCAAAAGGTCTTTCAGCTCCCGATTCCCCTCGTGGGGCCGGCGCACGTGAGGGCGTGTGTCTGTGGACGCAGACGTCCAACCTGTGCTAGCATGAAAAAAAGGACGAGAAAATCTAAATGATGATGAACGCAGAGTTTGCGGAAGTAGGCAGGAGTGCGGATAAGGATTGGGTTGAGGCATGGCATATGATGCTGAAAGCGGCGAAAACGATATGTGAAAAAACCAAGAGACGACCTTGTGCTCTCTGAGACCTGGTGGTGGAAATAGTGTCAAATAGTGAATAGTGAATATAAACAAGGAAAACAATGTGGAAAAGCTTGATAGAGAAGGATATGAAAGCTAATGGATTAAAACGTGAGGATGCGATGGATAGGTAAAAAGTGGAGGGCGTGTGTCCATGGCTGCAAATGGCCTACCGCTGCCGCTGCGTAAGCGGGGATGCGACCACAAAACGTGAGTGTGCGTGCGTGTGTGTAAGGGAAAGACAAAGGTACACAAACTCACACACTCGCGTTTTGTGGTCGTATTCCCCGCTTACACAGGAGTAGGCCATTGGCAACCATGGACACCCGCCCTCCACTTTATCCCATCCGTCGCATCCTCAGGTCTTAATTTTCTAGTTTTCATATCCTTCTCTGTCAAGCTTATCCATGTCGTTTCCGGTCTCCCTATGCGCGCTTTCCCAGCTACCTCGTAATACATACATATCCGCACCCAATCATACAGTTCTTTTCTCAAAACATACCCCAACCATCTACACTGTAGTCGGTTTCTTCTTACTACCTCCCCCACTGCCTCCAATCCCATTCTAGCTCTCAGATCGACACTATACTTCCTCTCCTTCAAAGACACTCCACTCATCCACCTCACCATTCTCATCTCTGTCCGCTCAAATCGGGCCTCTTGATCTGAGTCTGACACACGGATCAGAACCCCGTCATTCTGATGCCCGATTTGATATGCATTCTGATTTATATATTTTTAAATTCAATTAACTAATTAATTATATAAGCTGCAGCAACAAGTCGCGTCATGACCTACTTGTAAGTCAGCTCTAGGGCGCTGTAACCTGTAGGTAAGAGTTTTAGTATGGTTAGTAGGCTTAGGTTAGTAGTTAGTAGGTTAGTAAGGTAAGTAGGTTAGTAAGGTTAGTAAGTTTAGTAAGGTTAGTAAGGTTAGTAAGGTTAGTAAGGTTAGTAAGGTTAGTAGGGTTAGTAAGGTTAGTAAGGTTAGTAAGGTTAGTAAGGTTAGTAGGGTTAGTAGGTTAGAGGTTAGTTAGGCCCTCTAGGCCTACACGCATAGGCATTATGAGGTGCTGGTATCTCCTACCCCCACCTTGAGTTTATTTTAAAAGGAACAATTTGTTTTTAAAGGGCAAGAAAAGCTTACATGGATGTGATGGATTTATGCATGGTTTTTCGCCAGCAAAATGTATTATTTTGTTATGTGTTCTTTATGCAAAAACTAAAAAGACACTGCATTTTATAGGTGTCTTGAGTGTGCGCTTTTCCTAAGCTGATGTACTTTTTGGTCACAGAATTACAAGCCTAGTTTTTGTTGAACTTTTTGATCAGAGAATGATCACAAAAAATCTAGAATTGACATTGTGCTTTTAATGTCTGATGGTTTTTCAAAAAAGTGAGTGGTGACACTTTTTCGAGCACTTGTCAAAAAAAATGGAGCCCGTAAGAAACCCGGTCCTCGCGCAGGTTTGTTCTTTCATTTCATAATTTCTTTAATTTCAGCGTTAGGCCTAATTCACAGGACCGGATCGGTCACTGTATTTTATGATGACAGTGTGTATTGTCCTGCTAGTTCGCACGATGTTTTATTTTTATGCAATGATAATGTTATTTCAATTAGGCGTGTTCTGGAAAAGCATAATTTAATCGGTATGTTGGCAACTAATGATTTTTGATTATCAGGAATAATAATGACATTGCGGTAATACATTCAATATGGTCAATATGCCGGAATCGTAAAACAGAAATCTTTTGTATAAACTGTCGTTATTGATTAGATTATCTCGTGGCATCGATCATTCTACACGCAACGAACTGGGATTATTTTTTGCATGCAATTACCTGCGTCGAGGAGTTAAAATTGAAGGTTTTCACTCGTCTGTCAGTCCTTTTGGTATAGGAGAACCATGGCATGTGAAGCTACTAGCTTTAGCCTCCTTGACTGGGGCCAGTGTTCATTCACAGACTCTAAACGTAGGTCACACACACACACAGAATCACATGACCGCAATGCGTGCATAGGTGGCGCCGGAGTCAGCGGAGGTGGGTCAGGTGAAGAAGGACCTGGAGGGGTACCGGGAGCTGCTGCTGCCCCTCAACAGGGTGCTCGAGTGGGAGCAGAGCTACTACCCCGCGGTGCTCGTCGGAGTCATCACCCTTCTGTTTGCGTATGTATCGCTGCTGATGCACTCTAGTGCCCCGAAAATGGTTTTAGATTCGTTGAACCTTTGGCGGAAAGCTTGTGCAGTATTTAACCGTTACTATTATACTAATAGAAATTAAACTTTTGACTTGAAAAAAACTGAGACAATCTGTGAAATTCGGTACTTTCTTCAGTTGTGTCCATAAATGCGTTGCTTATATTTAGGCGATTTCAAGGTACTATTAACTTTGAAGATACAATATGTAGTGTTCCAATATGTATGCTACTAATATCCCTTAAATTATATATATCTGCATAGCTTTTTATACGCTTTATCTTAATTGGAATCAAGGTTTGCATGTGCTATTGCACGTATGAGCAATTATATATATATATATATATTTATTGTCTTGTCTGGCATTAAAATAGCCCTAGTGTGTTGCTGTGCCGTTAAGCAACAAACAAAACCTTTAAATTAGTATGATTTGACTTAGTTTCTTGTTAATTTTGAATACTTATCATGTGTCGTCAATGGCTGTTGTGTCCACAGAATAGTTTGGTATCTCGAGCCATCGGTTCTCACGACGTTCTGTCTCCTTGGTGCTCTCATCTGTATCGCGGACTTTGGCGCGCCAACGCTGACCACCTATCTCTTTCGTAACCACGAATGGTCAGTTGTTTCACGACGTTTTTGTCTATTTTGTAAGTGTTTGCTTTTTTCTCATACTGCTGGCCTTGTCCATAGCTTTGACGAAGCATTGTGGCCAAATGGTCTAAGTCGCAGAGCTCGTATTACAAGCTCAACAGTGCATCGATTAAATATTTAGGTCCGGGCAGTTTTACAACAAAAATCTCCAGACACTTGGCGTGGACCAAAATGTCTTTTGTAGGCTTTGTTGCGTTGTTTTAGACAAATTTGAGGGAAGAGTTTAACAACTTTAGAACTAAAAATGATTTCCTTAGAAATTTTCGGAGTTTATCTGGAATTGGAATGGCAAAGTTATCACGTACTTTCTAGGGATTCTTTTTTATGATGTATATATGTGTCGTGTGTTCTTATCAGTGTGTTGTCGGTGTCTACTCTCAGTGTATATGTAGGTGTCTGTGTGCCTGGCAGTTTATGTGACTGTTTGTCCCTCTTTGTGTCTGTTTGGCGCAGGACTGCAGTGCAGGAGCGACAGTTTGAGTCGATCTGCGTGCGCGTGCAGCACGCCCGTCAGCACGCGCGTGATACCGTCAAGTACGTGCTCGACCTCAAGCGCGAGAAACCCAAGGCGGTCAGTGACACCTCCTGCAGGTCAAAGAACAAAGAATTGGCTTGCAGCCCAGAGCTCCCCGGGCGAGACTAAAGAAGAGAGTACCGCTGCTGGCCGGGGAAGAAAAAATTGGCTTGCAGCCTAGAGATCCCCGGGCGAGTCGTTTAAGGCGACTAACGACGGGGAATGGTTCTGTGCCGGCTCTCTTGCGCAGACCGGAATGTATTTAGCCTTTTTGTACTACACACTAAACTACAAAAAAATTAAGGAAGGAAGGATTTTGCGAGCTCTATTCTGAAGGGGGTTCTATGCTGTCTCTCTTGCGCAAAACCGGACTGTGATAGTCTTTGAATAGATGCCAAAAGCATTGACTATATGATTGTCTTTTGTTCTATTCTTAGTTAGACTACGAGTGTTTGTTGTGCTGCAGTACCTGCTGGTGCTCATTGGGACGTGCCTTGCGCTTGCCTGGCTCGGCAGCCTCATCGACAATCTCCTCCTCACCTACCTGCTCGGTAGACTAACCGCCATGTTTTTGTCATATCCGGGACATGACATTAAACTGCCCGGCACAGTTTAACACAATTTCCGGTACCTCACAAGGAGGTGGAACGGCGTTCCGTTTCCTTGGGCTGTTAGGCACTTCTCAAAAAATAAACCTCTGCTCTCCTTTCTTGCTCTGATATGTTGCCATATAGGGGGGAAAATGGATAATGACTTAGAATGGGTCGAAAAATTTCTGTCAGCACCCACTTTCCCTGCCATCGCGAGGTAGAACGGAGGGGAAAAGTGGATACTGTCAAAAAACAGGCAGAACTGCGTTCCGGCATCTCGCAGTGATCCAAACCTCCCACCCAGCAACCCCAGAGAGCGTTCCACCATTTCAAAGTTTTCAAAGAGTGCTCTGTATTCTGTTAATGTCCATGTCCATTTTCACACAGGTTTAGACATTTGCCCCCCGGCGACGACTGATGAAGCTGAGTTTTTATGGTCGGGAGCCCTTCCTGACGCCATGCAAATAAATAATTATCTGGCACGGTGTTAGCGGCTAGCGACATTAGCGTGTTTTACAGCGTTGCTGAAGGGCCTGTAACGCACGGTTTCATAGTGCCAGCGCAAGGACTTAAACCCAGGTCCTCTGGACCCTTAGTCCGACTCCTTAACCACTACACCACAGTGCCTCGCTGTGGTGCAGCTATTGCTCGATTGCTTTTTATTTTTGACGCTTGGTTTATTGGCGTGACCATTTTGTTTTGCCAATTTTGTTGTCTGACTGGTTATTTTATGTGTTTATATGCACTTCTGTGCAAATTGCAATTTTAATAAAAGAAATGCTTGCCGATACTTTAAGTTGAGTAATTTATATAAGTTGTTTGAAATTTCTGACTATTATAACTTCTGATATTCCACTGGTTAGATGTTAAGCAAGGGCATAAGCGCAGTGGGAGATACATTTATCATTTTGATGATTTGTTACTGTGTAGATGTTGTACAGTTAATGACAACATGGTTTCATAGTTGACGGCGCAGGGACTTTGGTCTCTGGACTCTTTATCCGACGCCTTAACCACTACGCCATAGCGCCTCAATACACGTGTTGAAGTTATGACCTTGAGAAGAACTGGTCATAAATACAGAACGATGTGCCCTGCAGTGCAGTGCAGTGCAGTGCAGTGCAGTGCATGTAACTCATTAGAACAGACCGTCAAAAATGATGATTGTTATTATTATGACGGCAAAAACTATGATTGTTATTATTTTTATGTTTATAAGTCCATGTAATACAATATAATGGACATCAAAAACGATGAGATTATCATTTTTATGTTTGTAAGCGCCTGTAACGCATTAGAATCGGCGTCATGAACGATGATTGTGATTACTATTATTTTTAGAATCGTAAATACGTGTGATGCATTGGCATGAAAGTCAAAACGATGATGAAATTTGTTTTTATGGTCGCAAGTGCATGTGTAACGCGTTAGGATTGGCGTCAAAAACAACGATTATTATTATTACTAGTATTTTTATGGTCGTAGGTGATCAAAGGCCCGACCTCGCCCTTGTGACGGGACGCCCCTGAAATCTAATACATTAGAGTGGATGTCAAAAGCGATATTTATTACTATATTTTGTTGATAACAATATTATATGCAGGGTTTATTTTAGGAGGCGTAGTACGCCTAAAACAAGGTTTTTTAAAAGTCATTTCGCCTATTTAGAAATGGGCAGGCGTAGCGTTACGAGTAAAAATGAATGACTTATGCATAGGCCTACGCGCTTTTTGGAATGTGGTGGCGTTACGGCTGCCTGTGCAAGATAGTTGTGTGACGTCGATGATTGCCGCGGAAACGCGAATTCGGTATAGTTAGACATAAGTTGATGAGTAATTATAGTTACAATGGTTTGAAAAAGAGAAAATGAAGAGAAAATGAGAACAGAGACTGTTAAGAGTGGCTTAGAAAATTTCTGTAGGCCCCCCCCCTCCCTGAAGTTCTCATCTGAAACAAAGCTGGCACATCAGTGGTTCTGTGGGTTTAGCCTAGGCTACTCCTTATTTCAATGGTGCAGGCGTAAGACGACGCGACTTCCTGAAGAAGGAGGCGTAACGCTACACCGGTTTCATCAGGGATAAAATTAACTCTGATCATATGTTGATAAGTGCTGACCCTGTGGCCGTGCAGTGGTGGGCGTGGCGCTGGTGCCCGGACTGAGGAAGCGCGGCATCCTGCAGCAGCTCACCAACAAGATCTCCGCTCTGCTCGGGGGACTCAAGAAGGCTGGACAGGAGAAGCTCAACAAGCCCAAGACTAACTGAGGAAAGGTCTCCCGTGCGCGACGAGATGTCAATTTAATTTTGCTTTCAGTAGTGATGTTTGCGGTGTTTTTCGCTTGTAAGTTAGTTTGAAAATTATTTAATATACCAGAGGCATCAGGGTTAAGCTTAGCAGGCGTAATTCGCCAGAAAAGATTGTTAGATGCAAATTTTACGCCTGTTTTAAAACTATCAGTCGTAGCATTACGCGTGAAAATCGACCATATTTGAGTAGGTCGACGCGGTTTTCAAAAGCTGAGCTTTGTTTTACTACGCGTATTTTAAAAGGGGGAGATTTGACGCTACTCAGGTTTTATCCGTTCTAAACTTAGCCCTGGATATTATACGCGCGTTGAGAGAGCCTTTGTTTTACAAGCTCGTCTGAATTTGAAGCAAATGGACTGTAGGCCCGCTGCTATTTAGTGTGGGCTTATTTACACCCGGTTGTTCTGTGGAGAGTTACTCGATTGATCGTTGATCTATTTCTCAGTAACAGGTTGCTTCATGTGAAATAGATCTTAGATCCATTTCTAACTTGAACGATTATATGGATTGGTAGATATTCTCTGATCTAATTTTGACTCTTCATTGAGCAATTGGGTGTTATATTAGATGGTGGTCGTAGTTACATTTGCCACAGTGTCTTACATCTAAATATGTAAATGTTCAGTTTAAATACGTGGTTTGCATTGAATAGGATTTTTTCTGCATTTGTAACTTCAGTACATCATGAATAATACAAACAACATATAAATGATCAGAATTTTGATTCCTGTTTGTGCTACCAGATTGTTAACATATTTTAAAATCTTCCCTCTTCTAGCCGATTGCGTTCTGGTTTGTGGCTTATGAACAAACATAAGTACATGTTCAACATTATTTGTTTGTGAATTGGCCAAACTGCATACATCTGTTCACGTCTTTTTTTTGCAAACTACGCTTTGATTATTGCATAGTTACATACACTTAGAGCATTATCTATGCAATCATCCACGCTGATTTTTTTACAGAGTTTAATTCCTTATTTATCTACAGTGTCATGAACCATGTACGTGTACAAGCAAAAGTATACTATAATGAGGAATTCGTTTGGTTTTTTCTGTGGCATATTTTAATAATAAGACCATTAATTATCTTGAGTAGGTTAACTAGAATGAAATTTGAGTTTGTTTCATCGTCGGGCCTAGTTATGTTGTTACGCCTCCCTAATTTTATGAGTTTAAATTCTTTAAAATCAATGGCTGATGCTATCATCATAATTATGGCTGTGGCAAGAAATAAATCTCAATCTCAGCTCAATCTCGTGTGCCTGCAATTTGACTTAAATTTTTGCTTGGCTAGTCAGGTTCAATGAATCTTCCTTCATAGAACGAAAGTTATATGAATGACATAGTGTGAACGAAATAGTTGATAGAGTGCGGAGGGACAACCTACATTTCTCCTGTACAATTATTATAGTGCTCTGTAACAGGACGGTAATATACATTTGCGTAGCCTATATACCTGCCTTATAATTTTGACGTTCTTAACAGTAGAATGTTATTTTTGTTCAATTAGAAAGTGTGTTTAATCAGTGACGAATTAGGCTTTGTCAAACTTAATAATTGACATTTAATACGTGGTGTTTAGCGTATGAATCGAATCATGTTTGAGTAAATATACGATTGTTTCGATTTATGAGCTCTAGGCCCTAAAGCGTGAAATTTGTTCATGCATGTAATTATTGCGAATTTAACTAATCGGTACCGTAACACTTGCGAAAATTACATGCGCGTAAATAGAGCTACAGAAGCTAAATGTATATAATAAAGGGTTGTCCTCAAAAACGCGAAAACTATGGACAGCAAAATTTCTGAGAGGCAAAACCGAGAAAATAATATGCAGTCAAAATTTCATGTATAATGTAGGCTATGCAAGCTTAGGCCCTACTAATTAAAGCTACATGTACCTCAAATTCACGAATGAATAATCACTAATGTGTAATGAAAGACATTCATCACCGCTGTTCTAGATTATTTGAATCATTACTTTATGGAGTAATAGTGCACATGGAACAAGTATGTAATATGTAATCATAAGAATCTATCCTGCAGGCCGGGGAACACAGAATTGGCTTGCAGCCCAGTGCTCCCCGAGCGAGTTGTGAAAGGCGACTAAAGAAGGGGGAGCGGTTCTGTGCCGGATCTCTTGCACAGAACCGGATGCATATGGTTTTTTGCTACGTATGGTTTGTTGCTACACACAACACAAAAGAGGCTAACTAAACTACAAAAAACATCAACCTAAAAGTCCTAAGCAGTATTAGACTTATCGCGCACGGATCGTAATTTAGGCAAATGTGGGATGCTCCTCACACAAGCGCAGCCTCATTTGAATGTGTCACTTAAATAGATTATCAATCAAAATATCGATGTTTTGGTACTAAAAGTGCATAAAAGCACATTTTATCAGTTTGGACCTGTAATAGCACAAAGTTGTACTACGATGTACTGTATTATACTGCCAAATTTCAAAGTTTAATATATTAAGATAAATATACTTTTGATTGTCATTTTTGAGCTGTTTGCGATGTTCTCTAAAACTAAAAGTGCATAAGCGCACTTATGCAAACGGTTCTACCGCTAGAAGTGCATAAAACAACATACAATTCGTTCCAGCGCTAAAGATGCATAAACAACGTTAGAGTAACAAGATATGAGCCAGTATACAACTATACATCTAGACCTACTGTAACTGACGGTCTATTTATATACATGCAACATCATGGTGATTGCATGGTGACGCCAAAACCCCGAAATTTCTGATACGCCAAATCCCAGAAATTTCTGCCACGCCGGTTTGCTACACTTGTTTTGTGTATTAAAAGAATAGAATTGTCACACGCAATCGGTCGCAATTAACTGAGTCGCAACGACTCAGCCTCGCCAAATGCTAATTTCTCAGCGTGCAGCAAGTGAAAACAGTCTCAAATGATTAGTCTACACTGCCACCGGTAACAGTAATAAACTTGACAAAATAACAACCACAGTGGCTGCTTAAAGGCTTAACATTAACAGTAGAGGCTCTTAGGGCCTACAATTAAACTTCCCTCAAAAATTAATCTAGGGGCACATAGACATAACAATACAATTGTAGTAGGCCTAATCTCTACGAATAACAATTCTTTTGACATAGTATGCTATTTATAATCATTAGAATCTAGGCTAATAGTTTAGTACATAGTTTGTTAGTACGGAGGGAGGGAAGAGCCGTACATGTAGTTTAAGCGCCGCGTGTAAGCTATAGTAACAAAGACTATTACAATCCGATGCTTGCCGAGGCTCAACTCGATTTAAGTCTAGTATGCTAATGCCCT